>CAUYPK010060615.1:0-23592 GCA_963574355.1 Loris lydekkerianus | reverse complement strand
ACTCTGTCTCAAAAAAAAAAAAAAAAAAGAAAGAAAGAAAAGAAAAGAAAGAAAGAAAAAAGAAAATTAGAAAGGAAGGAGAACTGTTGGGAAGCCAAAAAGTTACCCCAATTGGCCACGAGAGCAGGTATTCAAGTCCTCTCATGATAGCTGAGAAAGCAGAGAGCAGTAGCCTTATAAATTCCACAGCTATGGCTCGGTGCCTATGGCTCAAGCAGCTAAGGCGCCAGCCACATACACCTGAGCTAGCAGGTTCGAATCCAGCCCAGGCCTACCAAACAACAATGACAGCTACAACCGAAAAATCGCCAGGCTTTGTGGCTAATGCCTGTAGTCCCAGCTACTTGGGAGGCAGAGGCAGGAGAATTTCTTGAGCCCAGGAGTTGGAGGTTGGTGTGAGCTGTGATGCCATAGTACTCTACCCAGGGCAACAGCTTGAGGTTCTGTCTCAAATAAATAAATAAATAAATTCCACAGCTCCCCAGTACAGACCCAGAGGAGCTGTGGAATTAGAGATCTTTAGTGCCAGAGGAAGCTTGAAAATTAGCCAAGGCAAGTTCCACAGAACACTGGTTCAAAGGACGTTCACTGATTTAACTTGAAAGGTTGTGTGGTCAAAGAAGGTTAGGTCAGGTCAGCAGTTCCTTTGATGTGATGACTTGTCAGAGCTTTAAATAAGCTGTAGTGCACTGTGAATCCCCAAGAATGCAGTGAAGATTGGAGGTTATTGTTTAGAAAATTGGTAACCTAACTCTGCTTCCCCATTTTACAGATGAAGCAACTGAGACCAAGAAAGGGAAAGTGATTTGGCCAAGGTCATGCAAATAATTAGCAGTGGCATTATCCCCAGCTGCTATGCTGGTGACATGGCTCTTACTGGCCCCCACCAGATGATGTGTTCCTTCTGTCTGGTCTGGAGGTTATTTGTTTTCCTTTCTTGCACATATCCCTACATAACAGTTCATGGGCTTTCATGGCACCTGGGGTGCCTGACCTCTGCCTGGAACAGGCCCCTTGCTGACTCAGACCCAAGTCTGAAAAGTATTGAAAAGTGCAGAAAGCTTCATGGGCCTGGGCTTAGAAAAACACAGCCACCCAACCAGAATGATGACGGCATCAGTGAGACTGAAGAGACTTGAAGCTTGGCCAAACTCCCCAGAGTTAGCACCAGTCAGACACAGAGAGCGCCAGGCAGGACAGGAGGAAGGGAAAGTGAAATTCCAGGACCCAGGCACACACTTTAAATCCAGGGAAAGATCGTGCATCAGGGCTGTGGTGTGCTGACATGAGGGTAATCATTATAATCTCATTTTTGAGACAAGACCCTCCTTAGTCTGGGCAGCACATATAAGCTCATTCTCAGCCACTCAACGACCCAGCATGGGCATGGTCAGGACCCACATACATCAAGAGGAGCAAAGCAGTCATGGGTTAGTTAGCTGAACTCACAGTTAACTTGAATACGTTGTGCCAGACTGTGTGGTTGGACTGCTGTTAAACAGTAAGCCTGTATTTCCTCACCTGGAAAATGGGACTAAAATGAGTTCCTGCCTCTTGACTTTGTCATTAAATAAGACAATTGATTAAATAAGATAATGGCTGGTGGCTAGCCCATCCATAGTAAGCTGGCAGAGATGGAGTGGTAGGATCAAGTTCTGGTGTCTGACAAGTAAGGGGCAAAGCTAAGATCAAATACAGGTCCAGCCATGACCTGGCTTGTTTCTCCTGCCTCTGCACTGCCACTCAGACAGAAATAGAATTTAAGGAGGCAATAATGTGGCTCAGAGCACAGAATGGTAGAGATAGCTTTTTTAAGTCTTCTCTATGAAGAAGGTGGGGTGACATATGTGCGTCTTTGGCCATATCCAGGTGACTCTCCCCAAAGTCTATGCAGAGAAATAGAAACTGTGAGCATGGTGTGTGTGTGTAGCTGACATCAAAATGCTACAGGCCAACTGGAGGGAAGAAACTCGGCCCCAACCCTGGCATTTTCAGACAGTTTGTACATGCTGGAAACCAAGCCCTTACCAGGGGATGCTTTTGAGATGGAAATCCAAGTAAGGATTTAAGTACAGATGTTGGGAGTAACATCTGGCCCCTGAGTGGGAACACAGAAGTACAGTAAACGCTAGACTGGCAGTACCTGTTTGTAGATCTTTGTGGGAAAGACCAGAATGTGTCCAAGGGAAACCATGTCCGAGATGATTTTCCTAAGAGTTGAAACTTGACTACAGAGGCTTCTAACCTAAGGTCTTTGGTCCACAAAATATGTTGTCAAATTGTATTTATATGTGCAAGCAGGCATTTTTCTGGAAGGAAGGTCTATAGTAGCAGAAGCAAACAGGTAGCATGACTTTGTTTTGTTGGGTCTGCATAGTGTTACAAATGTTTGAATTATTGCCCAACATTGAAAATTTTGGAGGATATGGGAGGAAGGAGGGTATTTGGGGGGACCTCACCTAATGTGCATGATGCAATGGTACATTTCAAAACTATTAAGAAATGAGTATAGTTGTGATGGTGTGTTACTTAGTTCAATGTAAGCATTTCACATTGTGTATCAAAGCAGTATCCTGAATCCCATAAATGCATCATTGTACAAAGTTATGATTTAATAAAAAAAAATAATAAAAGAAAATTTGGGAACTTGTATATAAAAATCTAAATGTAGGGCCTCTCTTGAATAAATGCACAGCATCTAGTTATCTGGGACCCATGTTCCAAAGGGGAACTACCTTCATTAGATGGGATGTAGGACCCAAATAACTCACAGTCCACACCACTTTTGTGACCTCCCAATGTTAGTCAAATGTCAGTTACAGTTTATCATTGCCCTTGCACTGTTTTTCCTCACTGATTTTTCTTTCACTTAAAATGGAAAAAAAAGGGGGTGGGGGTTGTATTTGTAACCTTTGATGTAAATTTTCAATAGATACTCAAAGGGTCCCTGATTTTAATAAGGTCATTGAAATTTTGAGCTCTTTCAGCTTAAACTCTTACCTCATAATCTGTGGTTCAGGGTGATCCCCAGTAGAAGCAAAGCACCACCCTGCCCAGGCCAAGAAATGCACATTCTTTTCCTCCTAAGGGAATTCGTTTTTGATCTTTATCCAAGAATACATTTACAAATGAATAAGCTTATCTTTTGATGGCTACAAAATACCAAAAGGCGTCCAGAAATTACTGAAACTTCTTCCTATACCCTCTGCAAGATACTGCTCAGATGCTAATGTAATCAAAGAAAGCAATGACAATCTTTGGGAAAGATTTCTTTATGACATTGAGAATTTGGCTTTGAATGAAGAAAAATCAGAAATATAGAACTTTCTTCCTGAGCCCCCCTTTCTGAGGTCAAAGCCTGCAAGAGTAGTGATTTTTTTTTTTTTTTAAAGGATTTTTGCTTTTGGAATGATCAGGCAAGTTGCTTAGTGCTAATTTCTGTCTTGAGCCTGAGAGACGCGCATACCCTTACCCTCACAGCCAGAAACATGAAGTACTGGGTCCTTAGAAGGTACTGGAACCACTTTGCTAGGCCCAGTAGGCAAGGGCAGGGTGCACAAAACATGAGGGCAGAGGAATAAAGGAAGCTGAAATCTTGGGCGAGGCATTCTCTCCCACAAAGAACAAGAGGAAAACACAGGTATATAAGCCCCAATGAATGCAATGCTTAAAACACCACACAATTGCATAGCTCCACCTATACCACAAGATGTCCCCAGGCTGGCTGACAGCCAACTGCTACAGCCCCTATTTGTATTTGTACCCAAGTAGAGGAATTCAGTCTGGAGCTAAAAAAAAAAAAAAAAAAAAGAGGAAATAATTTCCCAGAAATCCAATGGAAGCCCTGCTTAACACCTCAGTGGTTGAGAATGCAATTATCAGCCTGAGGCACACGTTGGGTTGAGGCCTGGCAATATCTTGGGTCAGTTAATGTATCTGATCTGTGAAATGGGGATGATAATAAAGCCTACGTCATCATGTGGATGGGTGGACTTAAATAATCTGTGTGAAGAGTTTAGTGCAGTGCCTTAGTAAGCATGAATAAAGCAGAACTTGCTCTTGGGTTGGGTTTCAGAGTCTCTGATGCTGAGAATCTAATTTAAATGCAACTTGTGGGTTTGGAAAGGGATCCAGGTCATGGAAAGCAGTGAGGAAGTGAGATGAGGAAGGGAAGGCCGCCCTGAACGGGTTACTGCCATGAACAATGGAGGCTCTATCCCACTGGGGATGTCTGGGGGATGATAGGGGACCCAGCCCAGAGTTGCTCCACCTGAGGGATGTGGGGCTGGATACTTCTCCATCTTCTCACGTCATCCTGGCTGGAGGCTGCTCCCAGGGGTCTCCTTCTAAGTGCTCCAGCCCTGCCCACTCGCAGGGCAGAGAGCCACAGACACTTGCTGTGGGAACCATGAGCCCTGGGGAGGACATGGACAGGGCAGGGACAGCAGCTACTGAAATTGTCCTTGTGGCCCTGATTCCTAACCCGGAGAAGAAGAGCTGGGCTTTGGAGCCACCCAGACCTCAGCTTACAGCCTGTCACTGCCTTTTACTGGACAGGCAACCCTCTTTGCCTCAGTCTCCACATCTCTAAGAATAGGAATAATTCTCTGCTGTTGCAAAATTAATTCTAAGGATTATGTGTGACAATGGCCATACAGAGGCAGCTGTGTAGTTGGTACTCAACCAGCGTTGAGTTGGTACTCTCCCTTACTCAGCCAATGAGATGTGATTTCATTTTTCCGGAGATCCGAACTCTGCATCTAGTCTCTGTGTGAGCCCAGGCTGGCACCAGACCTCCCTTTCATGTGAGCAGGGACAAGCTGATGTTCAAACTAGTGTTTGCCTTTGAGACGACTTCTGAGTGGCATGTTGTCCTGCTGCAGTGACCTCCTAGGCTGTGTGTTGTCACTCAAATTCTCCTATTGCTTTGAGTCACATCTGCCTGGAGCCTTCATCAGATCCGGAGAGGGAGAAATAGGAGGCCAGCCTCACAGAACAGAAGTTCTGACCCCTGTAGCTTAGTGGCAGCCCAGGGACGGGAGCCTGGGAGGATCCGAGAGCTTCTGCCAGTCAGGCTGTGCAGGAAAGGGTTACATGTGAAGTCAGAATGCCCAGTGAGAGGTACATGTCCAATCAACAACAAATAACCTTTTTAAGTATGTCTTGTGAAGTATTTGGGTCAGACTTATACTAAAAAGTTATTTAGTGTTGATCTGAAATTCACATTTAACTAGGCATTTTGTATTTTTGTTTCCTGAATCTGGCAACCCTAGTTGTGGGGGATCTGAGAACAAACCTCTTGTGAGGTCTGTGTTAGAGATCAGCATGCAAACCCTGTCTGTCCTCCCTGTGGCCAAGGGGAATGCAGAGTGGCGACTGCCCAGGGGGTCTCTTCTGAGGCCTAATTCAGGGCCATGAAGTCCAGGGAGTCACATTTCCTGTAGAAGTAAACTACTAAACTAAGTGTGGAGTCAATCACAGACTCACTCGCACTACATTTACATGTGTGAAGGAAATACACTTCTTTACTCTTGGGCGCCTCCATCTACGAGGATACAGGGACACACAAACTAGTCTTGGTTTGGGGTTCCCTGGAAGCAGAGCCTGAGACCAGGATTTGGGTGCACGTGGCTTCGCCAGGGAAGAGGACAGGCCGAGTGGAATCAGCTTCTGCCTGACCCAGTGTGGACTCTGGAGGGGCCGGAGAGTTGGCCCCATCTTGAGACAAAGAGATAAGCTTGCTGTTCATTCACATCTGTAGGCCATTAGCCACCCTCAGGCAGGGGGGTGGGCCTGGAAACCACCCAGGTGTTCCAGGCGTGGCAGTTCCCACAGCATAAGGACACTCCTGGGAAAACCACTCTGTTGCTAGCAGCTGGGTAACTGGCTGACCCAGGGGACATGACACCAACAGTCCTAAAGGACCACTCTGTCTCTCCACAGCCCTCCCCAGAGAGTTAGCAGCTTGCCAGCAAGTGTGGTGAGTGTGGGGTGACAGGCACTTACTGTGTCTTCAAGGCAGGGGGATGAGGGCGCTTTGCATACTTCAGGAGTCAGCTGGATGATGTCTCCATCCTTGTGGCAGTGTGGCTGCTCTGGTCTGCACCTGTGAAGGGGTGACAAGCCTCTTTTGGTCTTTATGGATATCTTTGCCCCATTGCTGCAATCTATGGCCTGGTATTTGTCCAAGGTTGTGTAGTCCCCACTTAGAGGGCCTCTTCCTCTTGACCCAAGCCTTTGGTTCACCCATCTGCTCTTAAAGCATCTCTGTCCTTCTTGTCCTGGACTGGTGAGATTTTTGCTGCACAAACCCAAGGGTACTGCCTCAGGCTTACATGTCTAGCCACTGTTCACTGCTGTTGCACAGCTGCCCAGAATACTTTGGGAATGACCCTGTAGCTGTCATCTCTTGGCAGGCCCAGGGAGACAGGCCACTAGGTTGCAGGCACTGTTCCCACAGCCTGGCCAACATTCCTGATCCCGCCCCATTCCTGGCGCAGTCCCATCCTCTAGAATCTTGCGTGTCTGCTCGTTTCCAGACCTTTGTCCAAGCTGGGAAGGCCAGGCCTCCTGCGCCACTTATCTACCTGCTAAACATTCATCCTTTCTCTCCCACCTCCCCTAGTGGTGTGGATAATGAGGTGAGCTTTCTCCTTCCTCTTGCTAGAATCTGCAGCAGCAAAGGTAGATCTCCATTTCTTTCTTTCTTCCAAGGAAACTCCTTTCCAAGGCAACATTATTTCCCCTTCTCTCTGGGGCCATAATGGCAGAGAGAGGAGGGATCAAAATTGCTGTGCTCACAGGGGTGTCAATAAAGAGGTTTCAACATGTATTTGTGACGGTGCACCCATGTTCACAGAGGCCAGAAGGTAGGAGAAAGCCAAGCGCCATGGGTGGGTGGATGAGCAGAGCATGGTGTGTACACACAGTGGGATGCCACTCAGCCTTCAGAAGATTTTGTCACATGCTACAACATGAATGAACTTGAAGACATTATGCTGAGTGAAATAATCCAATCACAAGAGGACAAATGTCATATATTTCTGCTTAAATGAGCTACCTAGAGTAGTCACATTCATAAAATGGAACATACAAGGGTGGCTATCAGGGGCTGATGGGAGGGGAAGTGAAGTATAAAAAAGTTTTGGAGTTTGGCGGTAATACAGTGTGACTATATGATGCTTTACATTACTGAATTCAGCACTTAAAAATGGATAAGATGGCAAATTTTGTGTTGTGTAGTTTACCACAATGAAAAATAAAAAGTAAAAAACTTTACACCTATTACAAAAGCAGATGTCGTGTACTCAGAGGGTAAACTAATACCCTATCTGTTCTCTGCATGACTTATTTTACTAAAACTGCTCCTGATCCTTTGCAGAGAACAGAGCCCCAAAGGGAAGGGGAATATTTTCTTTTCTTTTCTGTTTTTTTTTTTGAGACAAAGTCTTACTATGGCACCCTCGGTATCACAGCTCACAGCAACTTCCAACTCTTGGGCTTAAGCAATTCTCTTGCCTCAGTCTCCCAAGTAGCTGGAACTGTAGGCGCCCTCCACAACACCTAGCTATTTTGTTGTTGTTGTTGCAGTTGTCATTGCTGTTCGGCTGGCCTGGGTGGGGTTTGTGGCCGGTGTCCTACCTGCTGAGTGATGGGTGCCACCAAAGGGAAGGGGATATTTTCATGAAGGGAAGAGGCAACGAGAGATAGTCCCAACTGGAACCACTGTCAGACAAGGATGTCCAGCCTAGATAGAGTTTTATAAAAAGGGGCTTGGGGGGCAGAGTCCTGGGACAAAAAAGGTGGACAAGTTGGGGAGACAAGAGACTTCTTTTGTGGATCGTCACAAATTTGCTGGTATGGAGACTTTATACACACCTTACTCAAAACTACTAGGGCTAGGACTTTTAGGGAATTCAGATTAGAAACATTTGTTTAGAAAAGCAATGTGCTGTCTATGCTGTATATTACAGACATTCCTAGTAGAGTCTGGCACCCTGTAAACAAGCCCATTAATATTCCTGTGGTGAAATGTATAAATATTCACGCTAAGTGGAATAATAAAGATTATAAATAGCCTCATGTCAGTTCAGGCCAGGGTTTGCTGCCAAATTAAGTCCTCCTGCTCTTCCCCCCCCAAAGAACGTCTAGATTTCAGAGCTTTTTAAATCTGAAAAGTGGTAGAATACGAATTGTGGACCTGTATGAGTTTTATGCCATCTAAAGACTACAATTGAACAAAAACAAAACAAAGAGAACAGAATTATGAGCCTGGCTGATTTAACACTGATTTTATAAACATGAAACGGAGGTGACTTGCCCCAAGTCACTTAGCTGGTCATGGACAGAGCTGAGATCAGACTTAGGGTTTTCTGACCCCACTCAGCCCCTCCAGCAGGTGTTAGTAGGAGACTTCAGACGCAGATTGCCCTGTGAGTAGAGTCTGGATCCCATGAAGTCGAACTGCCTTCTCCTTCCTAGTTCCCCGAAGAGGTGAGCCTTTGCCTTCGAGAATGTCCCCCTTACAGCTAGTGCCCCGTGGTGTGTCCTGCAATGGGCCAATGACGTTTTCTCTGGGAGTGGCATCTGCAGAAGGCCTTGTCTTGTGGATTCATAGACTTAACTCAAGACGCTGCATATAGATGGTGCTCAGTGAAGGTCTGAGGAGTTGCTGAATTTATTTGGTTATTCATCACTTGTAGGCCCATCAAGAAAAAGATCTTTCATTAAATGGTCATATGCTAGAGAACCATCAAAGTGAATTAAAAGATCTTGTTCACCATTGTAGGATTAGAGCTAAGGGCAAGGAAGGCAAATATTACCCTTATTTTTGAACAATGAGTGTTACTGGTCTTTGGAAAATGACTTCTTCCATTCCTGATGCCTAACCGTGGGACTGATCCAGCTCCCTGGGGGGAGTGGAGAAGCCTTTGTGCCTAGCGTAGTGCTTGGTGTATAATAGGTGCTCTGGATACACTTGCAGAAGGAGTAAGGGAATGTGTGAGTGTTAGAGTTCTGTTAGGTCAGCACTCTTTGTTATAAGTGACATAAGCCAAATTTAAACTAAATCAAGCAAAAATGCCGATTTTGGGTTTTTTTGACAGATGCAATTGAAAAGCCCCAGAGTAGATGCCTTCAGGCCTGGTTAGATCCAGAGCTTCTGTCTCAGGTGGGCTCTCCACCAGTGGTGGCAAAAATGACCAAGAGCAGCCTTAGGTCCCACCAACTAAGCAATCCTCATAGAGGAAATAACTCAAGTGACCTGGGAAGGTGATGAATGGTCACATGAGAGCCTCAGGAAACTGTGGTGAGCGTGGTGCACCCTGAAAAGTAGTTCCTGTGTTGACTTTATAAACTGAAGCCCTTTGGAAGTTCTTTTTTTTTTTTTGACACAGAGTCTCACTCAGTCATCCTGAGTAGAGTGCTGTGGCATCATAGCTCACAGCAACTGCAAACTCTTTGGGCTCAAGCAATCCTTAGCCTCCTGAGTAGCTGGGACTACAGGTGCCCACACCTGGCTAATTTTTCTTTTTTAGTAGTGATGGGGTTTCACTCTTGCTCAGGCTGATCTTGAACTCCTGAGCTCAAGCAATCTCCACAATCCAATCAAGCCCTCTCCAGAGCGCTAGGATTACAAGCATGAGTCACTGTGCCCGGCACCTTTGGAAGCTCTTAAGGTTATAAACTTCTGCCCAAAAGGGAAAGTATTCATCCTTCTCATGTAGAAGTGAGCCTTACAGAGTCTCCACAGATCCTTAACAGCTTAAGGGGAAAGAGTGCCTCAGAGTCAGACCTCACTGTCACATGAAGGTTACAATTTTTTTGTTTTCCAGATAGAGTCTTGTTCTGCCACCCAGGCTGGAGTACAGTGGTGCAATCCTTGCTCACTGTAACTTCAAACTCCTGAGCTGAAGTGATCCTTCTCCCTCTGCCTCCCAAGTAGTTGGGACTACAGGCATGCATTACTATACCTGGCTAAGTATATATTTTTAAGCTTTTTAAAAAAAAATTTAAATCTTTTTTGTAGAGATGGTGTCTCTAGGAAACACTACGAGGCTGTAATGTTTTGAGGGCTGAGGAGTGGATCCTGAGTTTTCCCATGAATCTGCTTGACTTAGGAGATATTTATATTCTCCATTTCTTTGAGGCTTTTGCTATACAGTAGAGGGAAGGAGAGAGTACTTTGAATTCATGAATCTCAGTTTTCAAATAAAGGTAGAAAGAAAATGAAGGCATTGACAAAAAGAAGCAAATATAACTACAAAGTGAAGGAGTGTTAACCCACGCTAGTTTCTCTATGCAGTCATCACGCTTAGTGCAAACTTCCTAGCAGGTGGAGTTAAAAGGGAAATACAATGTTTGCTAATTCTTTTTATCATAAAGGTAGAAATATACCAATTTTGAAAGGTACTTTTTCCTTGGCATTAAATTCCCAAAGAAATACATCTTATGGGTTGTTTTTATAGACTAAAATGTGGGTAGCAGCATTCTCAAAATGGTTCCTACCAGTGCAGAATTCCCCTATAATACTCCTGTTATCATCTTCAATAATAGGTAAGGATAAAACATGCAATTTAGATATTAACATCGCAGTTCCCTGGGTAAGCAATACTATATGTGTCCAAATATAAAGCAAGCATGCATGAACTAAGATAATCTCTCATTTGCCCAGCAAGAAAATCCCCCCAAAATGTTTCTTGGCCATTTGGATACATATATATTTTAAGGATATAGATAAAAGTGTATTATAAATACACCATCTAATTGCATAATTTAATTACACACATGTCAAATCACATGTTACATAAAATAATATATTTAGAGGCTGGGTGCAGTGGCTCACACCCGTAATCCCAGCACTCTGGGAGGCTGAAGTGGGTGGATTGCCTGAGCTCACAGGTTCAAGACCAGCATGAGCCAGAGTGAGACCCCCACCTTGAAAAATAGCTGGGCATTGTGGCAGGCACCTGTGGTCCCAACTACTTGGGAGGCTGCGGCAAGAGAATCATTTGAGCCCAAAAGTTAGAGGTTGCTGTGAGCTATGACACCACAGCACCGAGGTGCAACAAAGTGAGACTCTGTCTCAGGCAGTGCCTGTGGCTCAAAGGAGTAGGGTGCTGGCCCTATATGCCGGAGGTGGTGGGTTCAAACCCAGCCCCGGACAAAAACTGAAAAACAAACAAACAAACAAAAAACAGGCTTGGTGCCTGTGGCTCAGTCAGCTAAGGCACCAGCCACATAACACCTGAGCTGGAGGGTTCGAATCCAGCCTGAGCCTGCCAAACAACAATGATGGCTGCAACCAAAAAGTAGCTGGGTGTTGTGACGGACACCTGTGGTCCCAGTTATTAATACTTGGGAGGTGGAGGCAGGAGAATCTCTTGAGCCCAGGAGTTTGAGGTTGCTGTGAGCTGTGATGGCATAGTACTCCACCCAGGGTGACAGTTTGAAGCTCTGTCTCAAAAAAATAAAAGTGAGACTCTGTCTCTAATTATGATAATAATAATAATATATTTAGAGATATTGCATTTTTAAAATTCCCTTTTCAAGAAAACAATCATATTTGAATAGGAGTTATTTTTGTGTCAATTTGTATAGTTTCAGAGTAACAATTTCACTTCCAGCCAATGGTGGTTATTGAGAGATGTCATTTTGAATTCTTGTATAATGTCCCCACTGGAAATTGCATCCCAAGCCCCAAATACCCGTCTGTGTGGACGTGCATTGGGGCAGTCCCCCATCCCATTTATCTGATAGGGGCATATTTGTGATTACTTCCTCATAAAGCTTTTCAAAATGGCTTTTAAATAAGGTCCAATACTTGCCTCTGGGCAGGCGTTCCTTTGGGAATCAGCATTAAATTCCATTGACTCCTTTATTCCTTATTTAAACAGGTGACTCTTTAAGTATCTGAAACCACAATTGATTGAGGCCACTTCCTGCCGCTGTGTCCTCCTCAAGCGGTTCAAAATAAAATACAGAAATTAGGAGAATCCCTGTACAACAGGAGCTTTTACAGGGAGGGATTACATTGAGGTGTCTGCCTAGTTCTGTCCGTGGCTGAGGGTTTACTGTGACATAACACAGCCACCCTGAAGCTCACTCAGCACAGGCAGGGCCTTAGGAGAGGGGCTCCCTCCCTGGGAGATGGAGAGCGATTAGGCCTCTGTTTTCTTATGGATGAAGTGAGGGGTTAGAGCTAGGTTAGAGAGGGGCTTGGGATAGGGACGGGGGAGGGGGCGTGGGGATGGCTCCACATATCCGTGGGGATCTCTGGTGCCCTCCCCTTGTTCCCAAGTCAACAGTAATTCTGCTTTGATCTATTTTATATAAAGGGACTCCAGGTAAAGCTTCCTTTGAAGTAAAGATCCCTTTTCTTAATTTAAGGGGAAAAAAGGAGTGCGTTGTTATTGAGGTCTACCTGTTCTGAAGTCGTCTGACTTCAAAGCCATCGGGTTGATGGCTAATGAGGACAGGGACCCAATGAGGCTGGTGACTGGGGGGGACACTGCCTGGGAGCTGTGAATACAGGTCATATGGCGGTGCGGACGCTACAGACCTCACCGTCAAGTCCCACTTAGCTGGAGCCCTGTCACCCCAGCACATCAGCTAAGAACATGAGGAAGAAGCGAATGACAGCGAAGTGGCTGTTCCCCAACCCTGCAGCATACTGGCACCACGTAGGGAACTTTAAAAAAACACCCAAGCATCAGTGCTTTGCACATCACCCTGTGTGAGTCTACTAGGCTGTGAAGTTTTAAGAATAAGTGGCACTGGTACAGTGGTTCAGGAAAAAAAAAGTATGGTGATTCCTCAAAATATTAAAAACAAACTTACCACGTGACCCAGGAATTTCCTTTCTGGGTCTATGCCCCAAAGAATTAAAGGCAGGGTCTTGAAAAGGTATTTGTCCATAGCAGCATTGTTCACAATAGCTAAAAGGCAGGAGCAACCCAAATGTCTAGAGACAGATGAAGAATAAACAAAATGCAGACTGAAAAAGGTAGGGGGTGCTGTGACATGCCATGACCCTCCAGGACATGAAATACGATGTAAACCAGGCACAGCGGGACCAATAGGGCAGAGGTGCCCAGAAAAGTCAAGTTCATGAGAGTAGAATGGGGGGTGTGTGTGCCAGGGGCTGGCAGGGGGTGGGGGGAGCACAGAGAGCCATGTTTAGTGGTACAGGCTTTCAGTTTTGCAAGATGGGAAGAGTTCTGGTTGCATTGCAATGGTAACCTACTTAACACTACAGATCGTACGCTTAAAATTGGTCATGATGAAATGTTTTGTAAGTGGCACACGTAATGGCTGGAGTGACAAAGTGGGATGTGTGGGGGCCAGTCCTTGGAGCTGTGTGTTGGCATCTCCTTGGAGCTGGTCAGATGTGCAGCATCTGAGGCCCTGCCCAGACCCACTGCATCAGGACCTGCATTTTTGAACCAGAACTCCCAGGGGGTTGCACAGACACTAGGCTTCGAGCTGTGGTCGTGACAGTGCACTGAATATCAGGCAGGGCTCAGCACACCGCACTTCCCTGCCCAGCTTCAGCGTCCTCTCTTCCGCCTTTCCGTCCTCACTTCTTACAGAACCTGGATCACAGAGCAGCCACATGCTGCAGGAAGGCTGGCCTCATCCACACCTCCCTGTGGGGGGTGGTCCCAGTCCCCTGCCCACATCTGGTTTGGTTCTGGCCAATGAAACCAAAAGAAGTCCCACTGGACAGTTTCTGGGGGAGGTTGTGGCCCTTAAGGACACCCAGGGAGAAATGGCTTCTTCTTCCCTTGGAAGTTCCTCAGAAGTTTTCTTATTGGGATGAGACTGAAGCAAATTTTGTAGGCGTCTTGGGACCTTAGGGGCAGTTTGGGGTAACAGAGCCACCGATTGCTAAAATCCTGGGTCCACCTCATCAACAGATCTCTGGTTATATAAGATTAGAAATGGATTTATTGTTTAAGACCACGAGAGACAGGTTGTTCTATTACTTGTAGCCCAGCATTTCTCAGCTTTGACACTGCTGACACTTGGGCTAGATGATTCTTTGCTGTAGGGACGGCCTTACGCAGCCTCCCTTACCTCTGCACACTAGATGCCAATAGCTCTTCCTACTCCCCAACTGGTGACTAAAAAAAAAAAAAAGGTGTCTCCAGGCATTGATGAATGCTCCATAGGGGGCCAAATAGCCCACAGTTGAGCATTGCTCTTACAGCCAAAGGCATCCTAAAGAATGCAAAGATCTTTTATTCTGATCTCAGGAGGGCTAAAAATCATTCCTCATCCCTCCAGAGGTGTTTCAAGGATCAAAGTGAGATGGCAGTGTGAGAAAAGCAAACACAACGTGTTGCTAATCATTACCTGTGTCTGATGCTATTACTGCATTGATAACAATGTTGTAGTTTCCATTTATTCTTAGAAGATTTAACCAGCAGAGGTGTTTAACTTAACAGATGGCCAGCATGGATAGTGAGTGGAATTTTCCCTCAGCAAAGTCCATTCAGCTCCTGAGACTTTCAGAATTTCTAGACTCTTTTCCAGCCCAACCTTGCTGGGAAAAAAGCCATCGACCCCAATTCATTGTCCCACAAAACCACGAGAGCTGAGGAGTTCGCCGTTAATGCTGGAATTAAACACCATTTTGTATTTATGAAACGTATTTTTAGAGATGAAGAGAGATGTTCCTGTTTAGCGCCGGGGAGAGAGATCAATGCCCTCCCTATAATGATGTCTCCGCATCTGGTTTTGAGGCCCACACAGTCTGGGGACTCTGAACAACCTCTCTTGCCTTATGTTTCCCTTCCTAGAATCTGCTGACTCATCAGACACTTTTTTTCAGGCGCCCCCAACTGTAAAATAAGTGCCCTGGAGAGTTGTAGCTTGTAGCTTGTAGCTTGTCTGAAGTATTACACAATGTCGTTTAATGCCAGAAGGCTTACAAGAGAGTTCAGCTTTACAGAAAGATCGGGAGGAGAATAGGGAGGTGGGGACAGGTTTTGTGACAGGTAGATAAACACATTTGATCATTCATGCCATCAAGTGCTTACTGTGTGACAGACATAGAACTAGACACTGGGGCTGGGGGTGGGGAGGAAAGGCCATCTGAGGCAGCGGCAGCCCTTGGGGCCTCATGTCTGCTGGGACATATGTAGTGGATGCTGGGTTTCCCTTCAAACGTGGTCCTGTATCAGGGTATGGAGTAGCTATCTCCAAGTAGCTATCTCCACCCCTGCCCCTGTAGTCCATGAGCTTTGAAGGCAACTGAGTCCCTTGTTGAGCCCAGAGGTAGAACACACATAATGGGCCATTGTTGTTTTAGGGGCTGGCATATTACAATTGGGACCAGAGAAGGCATTGTGGGGGGCCTTTAGGGAAAGAGAGATCTCTGTTCCTTTGGAGGAGGTGTGCTTGCAAAAGCAATACCAGCCCACGCTGTGGCCCACTGATTTCTACCAAGGAGTTCAGGTGAGGGCAGAGCAGTACACAAGGGAAGGCCGAGTCAGGAGAGCTGCCAGGAAATCAGGCTGGAGGCTTGATCAGACCGCACCTGGTGCACCTCTGGACTTTCCAGTAGCATGTGCAGATAAAACCTCCCTATTGTATAAGCCACTTTAAACTGGATTATTTTTTCTAACTTACTCCAAACTGACACAGAATCTGGTACTGGGAAGGGGATGCTATGATGAACAAACCTTAAATGTGGATTGGTAGCAAGTTGTCTGTGTCAAACTAGGAAGATGGTGATCCTTTGTCAGCAAAACAGCTGTTTTCCACAGCGATACAGACCTGATGTTTATGGAGCCCATGGCATCTGGAGATCTTCTAGAAAATGTTCAGGATATTGCCTACCTCTGGCAATGTTTGTTAAGGTCTTAGAAGACCCCAATTTAAGGGGAAAGTAGCCCAGTTGAAAGTGGAGAGGGATGAAAATACAACTTTGCCAAGTGAGATCCTTTGTGCCTTTGGCCTGCAATCTTAAGTGATGGAAACTGATAAGTCCTGGATTGGCGGAGCTGATTTAGCTGGCAAAAGCAACAAGTGGGTAAAACTGTTAGAGGAAAGACTGGAGCCCAGACAAGACATTATCCCCAACTCCCAGGTCTCACCCAAGCTTCTTGTCTTAAGGACGTCAAGCTTGGTAAAGGGGATCCTTGACTTGTGAGGAGGCAGCTGGGAGATAGCTGAGGGGCAGGGAACAAGGGTGGACCAGTCAGAGTGAGTGCAGATGCCACAAATCTGAGCAGCAGGGCCAAGGGTGAGGCGGAAAGGCCAGTCAGCAGCTCAAGGAACCTGACCTGAGATCTCCAGCCCATGGACTTGAATTGAAGAAACACTAAATTTGTAATGGACTTGGTAAAGAATGTGGCCATGATGGCTTGAGATTGCCCATCCCTCAGGACCATCCCTGAACTTGATTTTTGGTTTGTTTGTTTGAAACCAAGTCTCACTCTATTCCCCAGGCTATAATGCAGTGGTGTCATAACTCACAGCAACCTCAAACTCCTGGGCTCAAGCGATCCTCCTGCCTCAGCCTCCCAAGTACAGGGCACTCACTACAATGCCCAGCTAGTTTTTCAATTTTTAGTAAAGACAGGGTCTCACTCTGGCTCAGGCTAGTCTCGAACTTGTGAGCCCAAGCGATCCACAAGCCTCGGCTTCTCAGAGTGCTGGGATTACAGGCATGAGCCACCATGCTTGGCCCCATGCCTAAACTTGTACCCACAGGAAGTAAGGTACAAGTCACTAAACCAGTGACTCTCCTGGGACATTATCAGCTCCATGCCTGCTCAGATGTTGACAAGGTGGAGGACAAGGAAGATACACCCAAACCCAGAATTGGGAGTGCTGTTTTGTCTGGCCAAGAATCTTGCTTCACCACCAGGGGAGAAAACCCTCATGTTTCCGCCTGGTGAGATATTGTGTGTACTGTTAACCAATGTTGACGGAATGTGTTTCCCATTCTCCTCTTCTCCAAATGGAAATTCTATTGCCAATATCCTTGGCTGTTTTTGTTTTTCCCAGCATTGCTGGCTCTGTGGATGGTGAACTTCAGAATTTAGTTCGTTGGTCACCAGACTATGAGTAGTGACTGGCAGACATTTTGGAAAACAGGCTGCATCCCACCCAACCCCCCAAATATTTTGAATATGAATCTAGGAACTGGATGAATCACAGGACTGCTCTGAGAGAAGGGGATGAGCCTATTTTAGCCAAGAATGGATGTTTCTGATGATTATGTAAGGGAAGGAGAGTGAACGGATGTTAAGTAGCTAAAGAGGGGAGCCACAATGGGACATTAGGTTAATGCCTCCATGCTCACCTCCCCTTCTCTGGATAATAATCCTGAATTTGTTCAGGTAACTATACCCAAACTCACAGCTTGTGTAGTTCAGAGAAAGCTGACTCTTCTCCCAGACTTAAGACCAGGGCTTAGAGCTGACATTCAGCTCACTGCTGACACCATGTAGGCATCTGCTTGGAACTTCTGAGGGACCAGATTTTGCTCTTCCTTCTTTGGGGATGGACTTGTTGGGTCATACAAGTACTGGACCGGCCATCTCACTGCCATCTCTCCAGCCAAGACCAAAGCCAACAGAAAACTGGAAGGACCCCTAAGAAATGGAGCTGTGAGCCTGACTGTGCCAGACCTTCCCTCACCCCAGGCTTAGGAATTACAGGAGAGTCTTCCTTATGACAGAATGTTTGTCTTCCTTACTGTTGGAGACAGTCTGAAGAGTTTTCTGTTACTTGCAACAAACAACCAACTATTACAGAGTGTAATGGACGCTAAAATAAAAGTATGACAGAAGTACTGAGTTGTTAAGAGAGAAGGGAGGTTAATTAGTTCGAGAAGCAAGCTGTTGCTTTAAGCATTGAGGGTGGGAAGAATTGGAAAGGAACCCACTGCAATTAATGTTAACTTCATGTTCACTCAGCATGATTTATTTGACCTGTCTGTGGTCGTGATCAAGCTTCTCTTTGTCCATCCAGGTGGGAATGGATGTGTCAAGGCCTTACACACAGGCTGGTGTGCCTGGAATGTCATAGTTCCCAGGAAATACTGGATGGTGGCAGGAATTCTGCCATCTGCCTCCCCAGTCCTTCAGTGGGCTGAGGGGGTTGTCAATGTCCCAGTCACACTGTGAGCTGTCAGGCAGCTGCTAATTCTTGTTCCTCCCTGCTGCTGTTGCAGGAGCTGACTCCCAGGCTGCGGGCTTTCCTCTCGGAACCCATTGGAGAAAAGGATGTCAGCTGGGTGGATGGGATCAGCCATGAGCTTGCCATCAATTTGATCACTAAAGGTTTCAACAAGGTAATTAGGTTTTTTGTTTGTTTGTTTTTTGTTGTTTTTACTTCTCTCTCCAACCCCTCTTTCCCTACTCCTGCCAGATGGCAGCTCCTGCTATGTGTCCCCATGAAGGGCCATCAGAGAGCAAAGCTGTCACTTGGCAGGGTGCCACATGCTTCTGTCCTACTGACCCCACACTCTTGGGCAGCCTCAAGGACCCACAGATGATGAGCAAATAAACTTGCTTCACCTCAGAGCAGCTGGGCTTGGCATGTTTCGCTCAGTGTTCAAACACTCAGGGGTGGATGGAAGCGGGCCACCCACTGGAATCTGGTGCAGAGCTGTCAGGGTGGGTGGTGTGGGCACGTGCCCCACCTCCACAAAGGGACCCAAGGAGTCTTGCTTACTCCTCTCGGGGCCCCAGCCTGGCAATGGCAGGTGGAGAAAGCACAGGCTGGAGTCTATAACACAGTAAGGGGAAGTGAGTCATTCTAAGATATCATTCCCAGCCCCAAAGTAGCCTTAAAGTTAGCCGGTGGAACCTGAACATTCTTTTCAGATAAGAAAAAGAGAATCTTGGAATCTCAGGAGAGAATGGAGACAGTTCCAAAGAGAGTCCAAAGACAGTGGGAACAGACAAAGGAGGCCGGGAGTTCATGCCCAGCATGTAAACCCCGTCAGCACAGGCACCAGCTAGGGCTGTTGCTGTTCATTCCTTTCAGTTTCCAAGTCAGTCTACACCTCCAGGCAGGAAGATGTCATAAAAGCACCCAGAGAGGCTGAGAGCTGCTGCACATGTGGCTCATGATGTTTGGTTTACACTACAGTCTGAACTATTGCACTTAGTTTTTCTGACTGGCCCCCTGTTGTGCACCAGTTGTTAAATATTCTATCTCCCCAATCTACTGGACAATTTAATATCTAATAAGAGGTATTGTCAGGAACTGGAACTCCACCATTGAGGTAAATGTGATTACTTCCTCCCAGACACAGGAGAGAGGATCATTTCCTCAATGAGATATTTTAAATTAAAAATTATTTTTTAAAATAAACAGTTGTTGTTTTTTATTATGCTGTAGCCTACCTAGGGGAATGTACATTGATAAGAAGAGTTCAGCTCATGGGTTTGTGTGCATGTGCACGCTCGTGGACCCGCCGCCCGGATCCTACCATGGGACCCTCCAATAGTCTAGATCGTTCTGGGTGCCTCTTCCTGAGCAATGCCATCCCCTGTCCCCAGAGGTAGCCACCATTCTGACATCAAACACCATTGATTTAAGGTGCCCATAATTGTGGGTTTTGTTGTTATTTAGCTAAACTCATCATTTAAAAATATTTTTATTGGCTGGGCACGGTGGCTTACACCTTTAATCTCAGCACTCTGGGAGGCTGAGGCGGGTGGATTGCCTAAGCTCATGGATTCAAGACCAGCCTGGGCAAGAGCAAGACCCTGTCTCTATAAAACAGCCGGGCATTGTGAAGGGCGCCTGTAGTCCCAGCTACCTGGGAGGCTGAGGCAAGAGAATCACTTGAGCCCAAGAGTTTGAGGTTTCTGTGAGTTAGGATGCCACAGCACTCTACCAAGACTCTGTCTAAAATAAATAAATAAATAAGTTTTTGTTAAGGTATAATTTATGCAAAGTAAATTTCACCTGTCTCAGTACACAGTCCTACAGATTTTGACAAATGCATATAGTCATCAAGCCACTGCCACATTCAAGACACAGAAGGATCTTATTACTGCAAAATATTCATTTCCTTGTGCTTCTTTATATTTACCATCCTCAGTCCCTGGCAACCACTGATTTATTTTCTATCCTGGTAGTTTTGCCTTTTCCAGCTTAATTCGTGTGTGTGTGTGTGTGTGTGTGTGTGTGCGCGCGCACGTGCGCGTGCGCTTGTGTGTATGTTTTAATAGTTTATGTTTTAAATAAGGATTATAGGTGGGATGAGAGGCAGGTTTAGGACAAAAAATGGATGAATAATGGAAAAATTTCAGACTTCTGAGAACTTGCCACATGGAGTCAGGGCTGCAGGGTTTGCCCATGTGCAGCCCAGTCCCTGGACATGTGTCCCTCTTGTGCTTATGGCCTCCTGGCCAGGCCAGTGAACAGTGCTCCACTTGGCATTCCTAGAACCACTAATTCCTGGCACCGATGCTGGAGATGTCACCATTATCCTTTGCTTTGAACCTCCCTGACCTGGGACTGAGATGAGGGTTGCCCTGTTCACTCTACAGACAATGAGACAGAAGTTCCAGGGAGTCACTGCCTTGACTGAAGTCCCTGGTGAGGATGAGAATGGCTGTGGATTGCACTGTCACAAACTACACAAGATCCCTGGCAGAGAGGGATCTTAGAATGACATGTGGTTGTAAGACCCCCTATCAGGTCTGGAGCTTGGCTTAGCCTATAGGAGGATCCAGGAGGATACATAGATGTGGCCCCCCTAAGATGAGCAAGTGTTTGGGGGTGACAGTGGGTTCATGGGCAGGACCAGCAATCAGAGCTTCTGGGCCAGGCAAAGAGCCACGCGAGGAGCTAGTCCCATAAGTTTGGGGTTTTCTCCCGAGGGTTGCCAGATCAAAGCAAGGAGTCCAGTTAAATTCAAATTTCAGGTAAATAATTTTTTAGTGTAACTGTGTGCCCAGGAGACAGGGAGAAGGGAGAAGGGGCAAGACCACCACTGGACAGTGCACCCCCACTGAAGACACGGGGTTTTGAACCTGAAATGACTGAGCAGTCCTGGGTTTGCAGGGTTTCCATGGCCATCATAGACATGAAGGCATAACAGTCAATAATGGGGGGTGGGGTGGGGGGAGGGGAGCCAGAGTAAGTGGATTCCTTACACCACAGGGTGCTGTGGCCATGGGAGGTACATTTGGTAGAGGTGCCAAGGAGCTGGGGACTTAGGCAGAGCAAGTGTAAGTAGCCTGAGAAAGAGAGAGGCTGGGACAGTTTGTTCAACAAGGCCAGGCATCCATGTGAGAACTGAAGATGATGTTAAATTTCAGATTTGAATATGAGGGCACAAATGATTAGGTTACAATGTTTGCATTTGTTAGGTGAGGTCCCTATTGTAGTTATGTCCTGCACCCAGGAGATGTGCCATATACCCTCACATTGTGCCAATTAGGTGGGGCACACCAATCCCCTTCCTCTTCTCCCCCCCTCCCTCTTTCCCCTAGCTTGAATTGAATTGAGTTTTTCCTCTTGTGTGGGTGTGTATTAGATCATCTGCTGGCTTCATATTAGTATTAAGTACATTAGACACTTGCTTTTCCATTCTTATGGTCCACATTCTGCTTAGTAAAGTATCATCCAACTCCAACTCCATCCCGGTAAATACAAAATATGTAAAGTAGCCATCTTTTTTATTGCTAAATAGTATTCCATGGTATACATATACCACAGTTTATTAATCCATTCCTGAGTTGATGGGAACTTGAGTTGTTTCCACGTCTTGGTGATTGTAAATTGAGCTATGATAAACAGTCTAGTACAAATGTCCTTATGATAAACTTATTTTGTTTCTTTTGAGTAGATACCTAGTAATGGGATTGCAAGGTCAAACGGGAGGTCTATGTTGATTTCTTTGAGGATTCTCCATACTTCTTTTCGAAGAGACTGTATTAGTTTACAATCTCAACAGTATAAAAGTGTTCTCTTATCTCCACAGCCACACCAGCTTTGGGACTTTGAGATTGGGGGCTATTCTCACTGGGGTTAAGTGATATCTCAGGGAGGTTTTGATTTGCATTTCTCTGATGATTAGGGACAATGAGCATTTTTTCACATGTTCATTGGCCATTGTCTGTCTTCCTCAGAGAAGGTTCTGTTTATGTCTCTTGCTCAGTGATAGATGGGATTGTTTGCTCTTTGATTAGGACTGAAGATTTTAATGCGCGTTGACCAAGGCTGGCTATCTAGTTTGAAAGGCCCTTTGCAAAATGAAAGTGTGAGACCTCTTGTACAGATTTATTAAGAATTTGAATGTGGAAGCAGAGCATTATGTCAGGTTGGGGACTCTTCTGAGTGCCAGGCCCCTTGTGACAACATGAGTTACGTGCAAAGGAACTCACCCCTGGTGCAGATGCAAATCGCTGCCCTTTAGCAAGAAAGGGACACAGCTAACTAGAGGGGGGTTCCTCCTCTGCTTGGGGCAAACCCCTGGGTGAGCCTGGCTGTTTGCACTTAGAGTTGAGGGGAATTCTGCCCTTGAGGTCCGATCTTGCTGCGGTGGAAAGGAAAAGGCTTCCCGGGCTTGGCTGTGGCGGGAGCTCAGGGCATCTGTTCAGGGTTTCTGTATTTCTGTGTCACCTTCCCTGCAGCTGGATTCTAGAAAGCTTCTGCCCAAAGAGGGAAAGGGGCCAGCCTCTCTTCTCCTTGGTTAGAGGCTTGATTATTGGAGCACAGAGAACAGGGGAGCGCCCAAGTCCAGCTTCCCTGGGGAGCAAGATTAAGTCCTCAGGGAAGAGGGAGAAGGCAGCCCAACTACTGCCCACTGGGAGATGTGGGGAGCCAGGGAAAGCTGCAGCGGGAACTTCAGGTGGCAGCGGGGCCAGGAACCTGTAACATAAGGTCCTCTCCTTACAGCACTCCTAGACAGTTAACTCAGGTCCGTGGGGCACATTCCCAGGCATCCTGGCTGCTGAACCTGGTGGGGGTGTGGAGGCTTCTGTTACCAGGCAGGTAATGCAGGCAGTGCCACCTTGGACATGGGCAGAGGATGCGTCAGCCTCCAGGACAGACTGCGGACTGGTGGGATGTGCAAGAACAGTGCAGAGGAAAACAGGTGTTTGGACCTCTCGGATTCCTGGTGACTCCACCTGGGGGATGGGAAGGACAGTACAAGTCAGGATCGCACCAATGATGGGTAAGATTCCCAAAACTGGGACAACCTAAGACAGGATATGGAGAGACTGCACGTTGGATTACATTCATAGTACCCAAAGACGGGTAAGATCACTCTGTGTTCAGTCAACCTAAGACAGGGACCAAACCATTGATGTTTGTATCCCCATGATGGGTAAGACTGAAACTGCAAAAGCAGGCAACCTAAGACAGGGGCTATGTTTTTCCGCCATACAAAAAACAGAAGAGGGAATTGTTGGGCCATGCCATGTGCCTGAGGCCTAGTGCAACTTCCCGAGCCTGACTAGAAGTAGATCCATTGAGCTACTTCCACATAGCAATGACTCAGCAAGGCCTCTACCTAGATATAGCCAACGTGATACCATGCCATTGGCCCAACCCTGTCATGCACCTCATCCCCCGCCTTCTTTCCCCACCCCTTCCCCACG
Source organism: Loris lydekkerianus (assembly GCA_963574355.1). Classification (NCBI taxonomy): domain Eukaryota; kingdom Metazoa; phylum Chordata; class Mammalia; order Primates; family Lorisidae; genus Loris; species Loris lydekkerianus. The sequence goes on along the minus strand of CAUYPK010060615.1, from coordinate 7 downwards.
CTCTGTA
>CAUYPK010060614.1:0-21810 GCA_963574355.1 Loris lydekkerianus | reverse complement strand
CTCTTTACTTAAATGATACTTCATTTGTTTTATTGCATTAAGGAAATTGTTCTAGCAATGAACTTACCTTAGCCTGAGTTTTATTCCTTTGATCTTTTGGTTCATGGAATCTATTTCTTCCTTTCTTCTAATGATTCACTAACTGCTTACCATTCCATTTTTATATCCTCTGACCTAAGCTAATTAGTTTTCTTCCATCTGCCTCCCTCCCGTACCTCCTTCGTTCTCTCGCACTTTCTTCCTTTCTTCCTTTCCTGACATATATAATCTCAGGTAGCAAGAGTAGAAATGACATTTTTGCCATTATTCAAATCCCTGTTTCTATCATGTTTCCTATTGCAGTGTATGTATGTATGTGTGCATGTGAGTTTATAACGTATAACTACAGACACACATAAATATGGAATATATAATATATAATTTTATATTATGATAGGATTAATACTAAACACTTATTTCAGATTATATAATTATAATAACTTATAATAACTATAAGTAATTCTAAAGTTATAAGTAATTCTAAATAGTTATAAGTAATTCTAAGTATACTAAATTTCATTCCAGTATTAATACAAACTTTTTAATAATGAGTTACATATTTTGGTATGTCATTAACTAAAAATATTACTTACTTCACTTTATCTTACAATTTTGTAGAGCTTCTTGTTTACTCCCTGATGTGTTAATCACAGTTAAGGTAAAGAGATATGTCATTATCCTTTTTAAAATATAAATAATTCAGAATATTAATAACTTTCAGTAATTCACCATTTAGCTGGAGGAAATAAACTGATAACTACTACTTAATCTAGTCCGTGGAAAGAATTAGAATTTTTATAAGGAGAAGGGAGGGAAAAGGGGAAAAAGAAAGCGACTTCAAGATGCAGAAGAATTTTCAAAAACAAAGAAGGATTAGCACTGCGTTGATGTGTTAAAAGGAGTAAAAAAAAGAAGCCTGCAGTAGGTAAGGTCTTGTGGGCAAGGTAGGATATGCTGCGTCCCCACTGGGAAAGTCTGCACAGTTAGTCTGAGTGTTGGATACATACATTTCTAGATAGGAGGAAAAATTTTAAGATACTTACTGTACAGTATGATGACTATAGTTAATAAAAATACATTGAAAATTGATGAAAATTAAGTTTAGGTGTTCTAATCATTAAAAAAAAGTTAGGTTAGGTGTGGTAATGCATATGTCAACTCAAGTTAGCCATTCCACCATGTATATGTTTTTCAAAACATTAAGTTGTACATGATGAATGTGTACATTTTAACTTGTCTATTAAAGTAAATAATTTCAAGCAAAAGAGAACAAAAGTCAACCTTGAAACAAGGAAAAGAATTGCCAAATCCAAGAAAACTAGAGAAGAAATGGACAAAAAGTAAACAAATGACTGCAGAGCACATCTCAGGAAAGTGAGCATGGCCCAGCTGCATATGTGCACTTCTGATTTTTGTCACAATTGTTGCTAATTGACCATAAAGTTTTTCTCTCTACAGCAAGGACTTGGTCAGCTCTAGAATCATCCACAAGCCAGGACTCTAGGAATTCTTATTCATCATTATTGACAAATAAGGTGAAACTTAGTTGTTATCTTAAAAATAATGCATAAGGGTTCAAGGAGCATTTTGATAGAAATCTCTAATATTAGCATTTTTTACTTATTGAGATAGGTAAATCATTTTATTTTACTTTTTCTGCATAGATTGTTGATTGTCCAATAGTGAGAGTTTACTTACCCAAACATAATTCATATGGTTATGTGTCTCAAATTACGGTCTGCAGACCACCTCCAGAAAAATCTCTGTGCCCCAGAGTCTACAACTACTATGCTGAGATATGATGAATTAAAATCCATTACAGGAGGAGAATAAGCTGTGTTTTTAGTAAGAACCTTGGATGAATCTGTTACACAGAAAATTTTGAATTACATGATTATATGGAATACTCATCTGGGTATCTTCCTGAATATTGATATTACAATAACATGTACTGATAACAGCCAACCTTTTTAGGTTACTTTTCCTTAATACTGCACCTGGTTCTCAACCTTCCTATTGCTACAGCCCTTTAAAGATAGTTCCTGTGGGTTGCGACCCACAGGTTGAGAACCTCCTTAGACCCTTTAATCTACAGCTCCAGGAAAACAGCACATTAGTAGCTGAGATAAAACTTAACAGAGAACTGGGTTTGCTAAGTGGCAACACAAATACACAGACACTGTAAATACTTATACAGTAAGAAAGTAATATATTGCTACAACTGTATTGTCTCTGTTGTTAACTATCACTGCTTTAGACCAGAGGATGATGAAAGTTGACCCAGGCATAATCAGATCTGTCTCCTGACTGGATCTTGTTTTTTTTTCTGCTGCTTTGATGCCGCTATATTTGTCTCATTCCTTCTTCTTTTAGGTTTTATAGCCGTAATAGACTGCTGACCATTGTATGTTCTTAATAAAGAATTGTTAAATTAAATTGTACTTGATTTTCCCCTTTGGCTATGCAAAACAAAGTAACATGCAATCCAGGGATGTGAAGAAAAAAAAATTACCCTTTCATAGCTTATTATATGTCATGAGATTCAAACCATATCTTGTTTAACATCAGATTCAGAACTAGTAATAATCAAGCTCTACCATAAAATTCAAAGTCATATTTCTTTCTACTTTTCTTCATTTTCCCTAATACATGATTTTTATCTTTTCTTATTTTCTTATGTCTGCCTATACATCTCTCTTCCCCTTATGTTCATGTCCTTCCTTACTTCTGCCTCTCAGGATTCTAGACTTCTCTGGTCTTTCCAGTAGAAAATAATATTTTCACCCTATAATATCTCCCTTACATTTATTATATCTCTCTTATGTTTTCTGTGATTCACTTATGACATTCAAATATAACTTATTTTTCTTCTATATTTGGGCTTATAGTTCTTTCTTTACATATAAAAGCCTCCAAGAGACTATTTTATTTGTTCTTCCAGCAGCAAAGTGTGTAATGCAGGTGCTCAATTATACTTTACAAAATTAATGAATGAATAAATGATCAAAATAGCAACTTTGGGAGAATTATATAAGGAAATTTTTTTTTTTTTTTTTAATCACTCTCACTGTAAAATGCTCCTGCTGGACAAATTTGGCCCTGATCTGTACATGGAACAAATCTATCACTACTGAAAAATATTTATCTTATATTTGAAAAAAAAACAATGGATTTTTTTGAGATCTTTATTTGTGAATAATATACTTGGCATAAAAAACACAGTGGATATAAAAGAAATTAATTATATCATTGTGATTCATTTGATAGTCCACCTAAATGAGCATTTGTTTTAATGATTTATTCTAGTAGTTTTAGAGATATTTATGAAAATTAGTTATAATGCCTAAAAGTCTATAAAAGTAAAAAACATAGTAATGGACTATAAGACTTTATGACAAGAGTGAAAAATGAGACAGGATGGACACATTTTGTTTTTCTAATACATTTGACTCCATTGTCAGAGCCACAGTATGTGATATGCGTGGTCTACCAGTAGGCATAAAAACAAGTAAAAGAGAGAATATGAGAGTAGCTCAGCCAACTATTCCAAAGGACTTTTAAAAATATTCCAGAATTTTAAAAATTTTAAAAGCATAGGGGAAATACACGTCTTAGAATATTTTCATATAATAATTTGATGTCTAATATATTACTACAAAGAACATTCTGTTGTTCTGCCTAAATATCAGTGACTAAATAGTAATTTATTCCCTAAGGTAATGAATACTGAGAGTTTGTGTTATAGGATTGAAGATTACTGACTTCACTAGATTTGTTTTTTTCTTCCCATGGGGTTTGTTGTATTTTATATTACCTTATTCCATTAATTCATATTATAGCACTAAAAAGTACTTGGATCATCAGATTTACTGGTGAGTTATTTAACACCCTGAAACACTGGTATTCTAATAAGTATATTAATTTTTCACTTTTTATTTCAGATAATAACATTTTTCTGGTAAAGCATCAGCTGATGAGTCCCCTAAAGACACAGTTAAAATGTTACAAAAACAGGTCTCTTACCTTAATTAAATATCTTTGGGAAGTTGTGAGGCCAAATTAATACACTCACTCTGACTCCTCCCATACCCAATTAAAGGAGGAAAAGAATATAATAAACTTATACTATATGTATTTAGCCTCTTTTACATCCTAGGACATTTTATTAAATAAACAAAACATTTAAAAGTTTTAAAACATGTTCTAAAAATAATGCAGAGAAAATACAAGCTATCCCTCAATGTCAGCTTTTGGAAAGAAAGTTTGAAGCTATTATACACATTTTCTCTGAATTTGCTTTTAAATATGCATAAATTCCCATGACATTTTGGTAAATGTATTTCCCTAAGAAGATGCCATGAATTTCTAGAACTGTATGATTTGGCAATTACTAAAGAAATTATTCATTTCTCATGTATAAAAAATAAATAGTTGCATTAAATACATGTAACCTGTCAGAATGTGACTTATGGTTGCCTCCAGCAACAGCAACATATGTGCTCTGCTCATTCAATTTAATAATACACTTTCAATAATATATAAATGAGGCAATAAATTTTTTTTATGTGCTGGAACCTAGAAATAATTCTCTTTCTCCTCCGATCTGCCTTTAACTCTCCTTACTTCTTTCTCTCTTACGCACTCTTTATATTTGTGTGTGTGTCTCTCTCTCCTTCCCTCCTTGTCTTTTCCAGTAGTCAGTCCTCCACTGAAGTAAGAATATTTTGAAGAAAGAAAAACAAAATAAGTATTTTTTCAAAAGAAAAAGAAACAGACCAAAAAACAGGGTAATAATCTACATGATCAATAATGGAGCAAGCTGGCAGAATAAAACACTCCAGTAATTGTCCCCTCAAAGAAATGTCAAATTTAACAACTCTCCATGCAAGAAAATATCTTCACAAGAGCTAAAGAAAGCATACAAAAGACCATGGTATCTGGCTCTAGCATAATAACAAGAAAAGCCATAGTAAAGAGGGTGAGCTTACACATTTTAATTAACAGATGCAGAACACACATTCTTCTCAGATGCACATGGAACATTCTCTAGAAGAGACCATTTTTAGGTCTCAAAGTGAATCTTAACAAATTTTAAAAGATCAAAATTATTATCAGTTGGGGCAGCACCTTTGACTCGGCGAGTAAGGTGCTGACCCCATATACCGAGGGTGGTGGGTTCGAACCCAGCCCTGGCCAAACTGCAACAAAAAAATAGCCAGGCATTATGGTGGGCACATGTAGTCCCAGCGACTCGGGAAGCTGAGGCAAGAGAATCAGCTAAGCCCAAGAGTTGGAGGTTGCTGTGACATCATGGCACTCTACTGAGGTTGACAAAGTGAGACCCTGTCTCTAAAAAAGATAATCAATCAATAAATCAATAAAAAAGAAATTATATTAGTGGTATTTTCTGATTGTAATGAAATAAAACTAGAAATACAGCAATAAAAAAGGACTTTGGAAACTGCAAAAATATATGGAAATTAAACACAGTGCTCATAATCAACCAATATGTCAATAAAAAATTAAATTAAATAATTATTTAAGAAAAATGAAAATAGATACACTACATAACAAAACCTATGATATTTAACAAAAATACTTTACTTTAAGAGGAAAGTTTGTATCACTAAGCCCTTATATCAAAAAAGTAGAAAGATGGGCTGGGTGCTCACCCAGTGATCACAGGAGTGGCTATAATCTCTAGGGAGGTAGAGGTGGGCGGATTGCTGGAGCTCATGAATTTGAGACCAGCCTGAGCAAGTGTGAGAACCTGTCTCTATTAAAAATAGAAAAACTGAGGCAAGAGTCTCCCTTGAGCCCAAGAGTATGAGATTGCTTTGAGCTATGATGTCACAGCACTCTACCCAGAGCAACAGAGTGAAATTGTCTTTAAAAAAAAAAAAAAAAAAGTAGAAAGATCTCAAAGAAGCAACCTGCTCTTACGGCTGAAGGAACTCTAAAATAAGAAAAATCTAAGCCCAGAATATGTAGAAGGAAAAACAATAAGGACCAGCACAAAAAAAGAAAGAAAATAGAGACAAAAAATACAAAACCAACAAAATAAAGTGCTAGATTATACACACACACACACACACACACACACACACATATATATACATACATACACATACCCTAAGCCTCTGCTAAAAATTGTTAGAACTAATAAATAAATTTTGTAAAGTAGCAGGATACAAATCAACATAAAAAATCAGTAGCATTTTTCGGGCATCAGCCCCATATATCGAGGGTGGCGGGTTTGAACATGGCCTAGCCAGCTAAAACAGCAATGACAACTGCAACAACAATAACAAAAAAAAGCCAGGAGTTGTGGTGGTCGCCTGTAGTCCCAGCTACTCAGGAGGCTGAGGCAAGAGAATTGCTTAAGCCTAAGAGTTGGAGGTTGCTGTGAGCTGTGACACCACAGCACTCTACCAAGTGCTAAAAAATGAGACTCTGTCTCAAAAACAAACAAACAAACAAAAAAAAAACAGTAGCATTTTTATAAGATAGTAGTAAACTACAGAAAATTAAAAAGAAATTTTATTTAGATCCATTAATAACCTAGCAAGTGAAAGATTCTGCAAGACAATCTATTAAACATTGATATAAAAAATTAAAGAGGACATGAATGAAAGGAAAGACGTCCTGTGTTCATGGATTGGTAGAATTAATGTAGTTTAAATGACCATGTTACCCAAAGTGCACTAAAGATAAAATGCAATGCCTATGAAAATGCCAATTACATTTTCCCTGAAAACAGAAAAAAAAAAAAAAAAATCCTAAAATTCATCTGAAAAAGCAAAAGACTCCAAACACTGAAAGTTATCTTGAGCATAAAGAACAAACTTGTTAGTATCACACTATCTTACTTCAAAATACACCACAAAGCTATTGTAACCAAAATAGCAAGATATTGACATGAAAATGGACCAATGGAACAAAGGAAAAAACCCCAAAGTAAATTCATGGTTTATAGCCAGCTGATTTTCCACAAAGTTGCCAAAAATACACACTAAAAAAAAGAAGTCCCTTCAATAAATGCTGCGTGGAAAACTGGATATCCACATACAGAAGAATAAAACCGGACCCGCAGTGCACACTGTGCACAAAAATAAAATTAAAGTAGATTGAAGACTTGAGTGTCAACCTTGAAAGTATAAAATTACTCAAAGAAAACACTTCATGAAAATGGATTGGAAGAGGATTAAAAAAAAAAAATAAGGTCTCAAAAGCATAGGCAGCAAAAGTGAAAATAGAAAATTGAATTACATCAAACTAAATTTTCTACATAGCAAACAATTAGGTAAGTGCAGAGACAACCTACGAATGTAAAATAATATTTGCAAACTATCCAGCTCACAAGAAATTAATATCCAAAGAATATAAGATTCTAAACAAATCAATAGCAAAAAGCAATAATACAATCAAAAAATTGGCAACTAGTGTATGATGCCCCATGATCATATCAGTGTACACAGCTATGATTAAATAAAAAAAAAAAAAAAATTGACAAAAGACCTAACTTGACATTTCAACATAGGATGAAATCCTGGTGATTTGTGGCAACAATATGAACCCAGACGACGTCATGTTAAGTAAAATGAACCAGGCACAGAAAGACAAACACTGAAGGTTTCATTCATACGTGGAATCTAAAATATTTGCAATTTATGCGCACATTGGCCATTAATCTATCTTGTTTTGAAAAGTTTCTATTCATTCCTTTTGCCCACTTTTTAATGGGGTTTTTTGATTTTTTTTTTCTGAGTTGCTTGAGTTATTTGTAGATTTCAATTATTAATGCTCTGATGGATGCATAGAATGTAAATGGGTTGTCTATTTGTTGATCATTTCCTTCATTTTCCAGAAGCCTTTCAATTTAATCAAGTCCCATTTATTCATTTTTGTTGTTCTTGCCCCTGATGCCTTCTTCATAAATTCATAGGCTGATATCTGCAAGAGTTTTTCCAACATTTTCTTTTAGAATTCTTATGGCTTCATGTCTGATATTTAAGTGTGTAGCCCACTGTGAATTAATTTTAGTGAGGGGTGAGAGATATAGATACTCTTTCAATATTCTACATGTAGCTATCCAATTTTTACAGCATTTTTATTGAGCAGGGATTCTTTTCCCCAGGGCATATTGCTGTCTACTTTGTCAAAGATCGGATGACAGTATGTGGAAAGTTTTAAATCTGGGTTCTCTGTTCTGTTCCATTGGTCTAGAGTTCTACTTTTTGTACCTGTAGCATGCTCTGTTGATTATGATAATCTTGTAGAATAGTTTAAAGTCTGGCATAGTGATAACTCCAAATTTGTTTCTTCTGCTTATGGTTGCTTTGGCTATTTCAGCTCTTTTTCTGGTTCCAGATGAAGCATAGATTATTTTTTTCTAGATCTGCAAAAAAAGAGAGTTTTTTTTTTTATTATTATTTTTTTTTTTACGGGGATTTACATTGAATCTGTAAATCACTTTGGCTAGTATGGACATTTTAACCATGTTCATTTTGCCAATCCATGAGCACAATATGCTTTTCCAATTGTTTACATCATCTGCAGTTTCCTTCCTTCATGATTTATAGTTCTTTTTGTAGAGACCTTTCACCTCCTTGGTTAAATAAATTCCTGAGTATTTTATTTTCTTTGTAGATATTATGAAAGTTGTTGAGTTGTTGATTTGATTCTCAGCTCAACTCTTGTTGAGGTGTACAAATCTTACCAATTTGTATTCATTGATTTTGTAACCTGAGACTGCTGAATATTTTTCTTTTATCAATTCCAGAATTCTCTTGGAGGAATCTTTGGATTTTTCAAGATATAAAATCATATCATGTCACTAATCATCACACAAATGCAAATCAAAAACACAATAAAATATAGCTTAGCCCCAATGAGGATATTTTTTATCAAAAAGTCCCAAACAATCAATGCTCACATGAATGTGGAAAGAAAAGAATTCACCAAAGTATACACTGTTGGTGGGGTAGTAAACTAATATAATTTTTGTGGGATGTGATCTGGAGTTACCTTGAAGAACTAAAATTTAGACCTATCATTTGATCCAGCAATCCCACTACTAGGTATTTACCCTAAGAGGAAGAAAATCCATTTTATCAAGAAGACACCTGCACTCAAATGTTCATTGCAGCAAAATTCACAATCGCAAAGATGTGGAATCAACCCTAGTGCCCATAAACTCGTAAGTGGATTAATAAAATGTGGTATATGTATACCATGGAGAATATTCAGCTATAAAAAATCAATTAATACATTTTGCAAACTAGATTTAAATAGACACCATTATCCTAAGTGAAGTACACAATAATGGAAAAATAAACACTACATGTCCTCAATAATAAATTGGAAGTAACCCATAAGAACTTGTGTACATAGATGGAAGTAAAACTCAGTGACAATCAAACAGGTGGGAGAGGAGAGCGGGGATGAGTGAAGTCATATCTAATGGGTGCAATATACTCTATCTGAGGGATAAAAATGCTTATAACTTTGACCCAAGCAGTATAAGAGCCATCCATTAACCAAAACATGTGTACTCTGTAATATTCTGAAATAAAAGAGTGCAATAGTTGCAATTTAATACAAATATAGAGATGAAGGGTGATACCAGACACAGGGGATGATAGAGGAATATTGGTCAAAGAGTACAAGGATATAGTTACATAGCAAAAATGAATTCTGATGTTCTGTTATACACCAGGTGACCATAGCAAGCAACAATGCTATATATGTTTCAAGAGAGCTAGAAGATATGATTTTGAATGTTCTCACACAAAGAAATGATAAATGTTTAAAGTGATGTATATTTTAATTACCCTGATTTCTCTGATTTGATCATTATATAATGTAAACTTACTAAAACACCACACCATAATTTACAGTTAGGGTCCATCAATTATATGTTAAAAAAAGAAAGAAAAAATGTTTAAAAACTATAAAGTGAAGTAAATAATTTTAAAGATGTCTTCCTCATAATTTTATTCCTTTTTTACATTTCAAACCATTTTATAACTCCAATCTTATTTTATCCTCATAAAAATCTTGTGGGTTTCTACATGTTATTTTCAATTTGGCATCATTGAAAATCAAGGTTGACTGAGGCCAAGTGATTGACTAATTCACATATAAAGTAGTAATTAGTATATTTAGAGAAAATAGTTTCACTTCAGTTCCATATTCTTTACATAGTAAAGAGTAGGTGAACAAATAAGTAGGTGGTTTGTTAAGTCACCCCCCCCTTTTAATTGTGCCAGTTTCATGGTTTTGTCTTTTATTCATGCTTAAAATTTGTAATTCTTCTTTCTTCCCTTTGTCATAGTATACAAAAGTACAAGCAGTTCAGAAGCCATCTCCTGCTTTAGTGTCAAAGATGAGGACACAATTTTCAGTTTAATGGGCTGGATTAGACTTTGTGTTAAATGCTGAGAGAATATTGGGGTCCAGATTTTTGAAAATTAGCATCCATGGACTAAATAAAAATAGGATAAATTTTGGTAATAAAAATTACCTTTTGAAAGGTATGAGGCAGGTCAGGGCAAAATATATTCAATTCTTAAAACAAATCATCCAATTTTTAGGATGAGGATTGCGGAAATTTTTGTAAGCAGGGGCTAAAACCTGAACTTTTTGTAAACCAAAATGTTGGTATCTGGAAAGATTCCTGGTGTAGCTGATTTCCAGTGATTTTCAAATTAGATCAATGAGCGTGAATCTTAGTTCTACCAGTCACCAGCTGTGTATTTTTTCTCTTAGAACATTGAGGTTCTAATTTTTAACTAGTAAAATGAGGAAGACTTGTAAAATTTTAATAAAATAATGCATGTGGGTGCTTGCTAACTATGTCTGCTGGGTTTTCTCATCTTGCTCCCTGTCCTGTATATCTGTCCTTTTGCTCTTCAGCTTGCATTCAAACAATGGAAGTCATCAAATGAAGAAAGGACATTGGGAGAAGAATTAGTGCAGGTAGTATTTCTTTCGTGAGTTCTCTCCCTACTGGGTAGCAGAGATTACCTTTCTGTACAAAAGGAGACCCCAAAAGGTGCCCTCTCCCACCTCACAATTTCAAATTTTGCTGGGGTGCCATGAACCTTCCCTCCCCAGACCACGACAGAACAAGGATGGTGGTGGCTTTCAAGCTGGAGTTATTTAATTTTTGATTGCTCACACCTCTGTAAATAGTCTGCATATTAAACTCCCTTCAAGGGTCCTTTTTTTGATGTGCCATCTGTTCCCTAACTAGGATACTGATCAAATTATTATTAACATGATCAGTATCATAATTTTTAAAGGGAGGTCTCTTAAATGTCTTTCCACTGTGGTATGAAGGAGGTTCATACTAACTGCCTTGAGATTCTTAGAGTTACCAGATTACAATTTGGATGGATTTGGAGACAGTGTCTAAGGTAAGTATCACAAGAACCAAAAAACAAGCATCACACGTGTGCAATACTAAATTAAAACTTGTGAATTAACCATGATGTTCTTGCATGAAAGAAAAACTGAAATTCAAGAAGGGTGGAGAATGTGGCCAGTGTATTCCTCCAAAGCAGTGGAGCAATGTCCGTGGCACACTTCCTGGGTGAAGGACACAATTGCAACTTGGACTTTACAAATGCAAACAACATAACTTAATTGTATGTAATACTCATATTAATCTGAAATTTAAAATAAAAAAGAATAAATAAAACAGTCAATTCTGTGAGGCTTATGGATAGCTATTTAAAGTATCAGACATCAAAATGGGACTCAAAAGTTCTCATATCTGCTGGAAAATGTACAAATTTACTAAGTATTTACACCTCATTGACTTCTGTAAATAACTGTTAAAGTAAAAATAAAACCAAAACAACTGTCTTTTGTATTTATGAGAATCAAGAAATCCTGAGAGTGGCTAGAATGTGGACTGCTGACACAGAGAGGCTTTTGTGTGGAGACCTCTGTGAGCCAGTTGTGAGCCTGTGCATTGTGACCTCCCCCGAGCCTGTTCTTGTGGGAGATTCACCACCAGCTCCATGCCAGCCTGCATGAGCAGCAGCAGATGAAGTCTATTCAACTGCATGGCGAAAAAGGAAAACACAGAGAGTCAGCTACGTAGTGTTGAATTGAATATTTGGCAAAAGATAGGAAATAGAAGGGGACCAAAATATATTTTTAATTTAGAATACTGCAAACCACGTCAGTTAAATAATTAAGTAGTCTGATTTTTTTAAGTTACACACCAATATTTTTCAGTGATTTTCTCTGAAGCACTTTAATATATTTCAGAGAAAATAAACTAATGTACTTTTCCAAAGGCAGAGCAAAATAAATTAGGATGAGAGATTCTCCTCCTAGTCAATGTCCAGAAGATGAGTATTCATTTTCCTGGTGTTTCCTATCAGTGAGATTTCCAATAACCCATAGTTTCAGGCAATTCTCTTCTTCTAACTCAATTGGTTGACTCAGGCTTCGGGATTGATTGTTACAGGTTTAATATAGCTACAGCTAATGGCTTGTAGATTGTCTTATAATCAAGCCTTGCTTAAAATGTTTATTAAAGTTTGCCCCAGGAATCAGAATGTCAAAGAATCTGGGACAAGTCAGGTAGAATCACACTTCTTAACAAAATAGCAGAGTTTATTTTTGAACCTATTAAGATTAATAAAAATAAAAAATAAATAAAATAAGCCAACTGTTTTAAGAGATAAAGAAGATTTTTGGAGGCTTGTAGAAGTAAAATTTGGTTAACAGTCTAAGTGGGAGACAGACAGTCCTGAAGGTATGTTGCTGCCTTTTGCCTGTGATGTTGGCCTGGGCATTGCCATCAATGCACCCAGACTATACGACAGCAGTCCAATAACTTTGAACTTGTACTTGGATATTTTCAGATCATCTAAATGCTGGTTTTTCCAGAATGAGTACTTTATGAATTTAAATACTAAGGATGAAGATAATAAATTGAATCCAATTTTCTAGGACTTACTTAAAAATGAGTCAGAATTTGTTGTCCTTGACGGTATTTTAGTAAAGTATCTCAAGAATGGAAGAAAAAGTACCCAATGTAATCAGCCCTACCATGAAACTAATTTAGAGCTTTCACATGAAAGCTATAACCCAGTTACGACCTAAGAATAAGGGGAAGGAGGAAAGGGAAGGGAGGGAGGGGGGAGGTGGGTATTTTAAAATAATTCCTCTTAGGTTGTGTTGATAATTTGTTTCATATAAATTTTACTCATGGAATTAATTTCAAGATGCCTGAGAATTTACTTCTTTTGTCAAGACATAAGTTTAATAAACCTTAAGAAGTAAAAGCAATTATCTAAGTGAAACCTCTGTAATAAAAATGAACAGAAGACCAAAATTTATTCTCTAGGAATAATTTGGCTAAGCAAGAAGAATTAGGTAAGAATGAGAGATATAATTTTGAAAAAGATTCTATTAATAGAGTCTAATTTGGTTATGGTTGAAATTGAGAATATCCTAATATGGCTTAATTAATTAATATAAGACCCTTAAGTCTGAATTAATATAAGGCCAATTAAAACTTGCTCTTCCTTACCTATAGAATATTGACACAAATTTGCATCTACTTTGAAAGAATCTGAAACAGACATCATAGGTTTGATTCAGTAGGTTTTTAAAATATATATTACTTAACAAAACATCCTTAAATGTACTTATTTAAGCATACAATATATCCAAGCACATTTCATTGGATTTTGATATATCAGAGCATATTAAAAAACTGCCATTTGAATTTAATTAAAATCTTAAACACATAAATAATGACATTGAGAGGGGACTAAGATCAAAATGTTGAACTATATTAATACTAGTTTAACACTTTATGAAAATATTCTTCTCAATGTATCCAGTGTTTTGTCTAACAGTGCATTAAAAAGCATGTTTGCATAAATATCAAGAGATAGAAGAGTGAAAATTTCTTTACTTTGATAGGTTTCCTACCTACTTTTTATATATTAAAACAAAGCATCAATGCAAAGATAAAGGAAAAAGAAAACAGTTCAAACTAAACTCAAACTAAGTTTTTTATTGAAATCTAAGACTGTGAAAAACCACAGATGCTTTCATAATACCTATGTATGAATATGAAGCAGGGAAAAGAGGTAAAAGGATAATTTTTTTACCAAGATCATTTGCCTCCACCAAGGGGTCGAGGAGGTGGTTGTGAAATCAGTTTCAGTAATTTTAAACTAAGATGCAGATTAATTTCTGTCACCGTGAAAAAAATTTTTCATTATGTTATACCACATATAAAAGAAGAGAAAATTACGAGCACTGTAACAACTTTCATTTTGTTTCATGTGCATATCGTCTATTTAGTTGTATTTCTGCTTGCCTACTTGACTTTATTTCTTTTGACATGCACAAGCTTTTGCATCTCATAATATATATCTTTCTCGTCATATTTTAGTCATTGGTTATTTTGGCTACAGTTGGTTGAAGATTTTGTTTGACTAGATGTGTTTGCTTTTTTGATAACATGGGGTCAGCAATTATTTGAAATCAGTCTGAAAATAAAAATTGTGGAAGTAGGATGTTTTTGTTATTATTGTTACTGATTTTTTCCTTTTTTCCTGGTCACACCTCAGTGACTTTTTTGAGGTGGAGAAATCAGGACAGGAGAGAAGAAAAATGTAGAAAAATATCATATGAGCAATAATATACTCTTATCAAGTGTCTTTATAGCTCAAAATTCATTTTTTATGTGAACAATATAAAATCTCCATGTTAATAATGCTATTATTTAGGTTTTTCAAAATTGTCATATTGATATATTTACTTAGAAATAGGGTGAAACGTTAGCAATAAGCTTTAAATAAATGTTTTGAATTGCTTTTATGAGTATTGGAGAGGAGTGGATTAAACAACATTAGATAAAAGCCCTTCCCTTCTATTTTCTCAATATTTATATTTTTTGGGGGGGTGAGCTTTGAATTTCTGAGGACTAAAAGCTCTCCATACCATGCTTTGCCATTTGAATTTTGACACATTGTAAGTTGCTTCTGAAGAGCATCAAAATAGATAAGCTTATCAAATGTCCATGTTTACATGTTTTTTAGCTAATGTCTTGTGAAATATTTACAGTAATTATAGCTGGAATATCTATAAATAGCCTTTCTTGAAATTGCTTTGTACTTTAAATAATATAAGCTAAATATTTAAAAGTTTAAATATTCACTCTATTTTATAGAAATTTAAGAAAAAAAAATTAAAGAAAATAATTAAAAAAATATAATTAAAGAAATTTAATTTAATTAATTAATTAATCCACTGTAGCTTCAGGTCAAAAGTGCTGAGTAATTAGTTGCCTGTACTTACACTGAAGGAAGTGATTCTCAACCTTCCTAAGGCCATGGCCCTTTAATACAGTTCCTGTGGGTCATGACTTGCAAGTTGAGAACTGCTGCTTTAAGGTAAGTGATAGAGAAAGCTTAAATATATCAGATTTCCTATAAAAATTATTATACAAATGATGGAAAATTATGGCTACTTTACTTTTCAGGGCCGCAATTAAAGAAAAAAATAAATATATCAACATTTACATTGATAAATACACTTACCTTTAGTTGATTAGAGTAAGTATGATTTTTTCAGAAAATATGGTCTTTACCTGGTTGAAATGACTTCTTGATTTTAAATTCTGTATGCTAAAAGCAAGACAATTTCAATTTAAAGTCAAATTTTTCCATCCAGCTTGTTTTATATGCATGTGAACTCTGGGTTGTTTATGTGCCTAATGAATATATCATAATACTCAGGCACTGATTAATAATGAGAAGGAGTCTAGATAAGAATGGGATGTCTGATCTTTGCAAATCTTTCAGAAAGAATCATGATATATCACTTTTGCAAGCATGAATCTTTCTCTTTTTTTTAGTGGCCAGGGCCAGGTTTAAACCCGCCACCTCAGGAATATGGGGCCAGCACCCTACTCCTTGAGCCACCACAAGCATGAATCTTGAAAATGTATAGGCTATGAAAGGATGGCTTAAGTTTCATAAAAATACTTCAGGTGATGAAGGAGAGACTGTTGTTTCATGATCTCCCAATCAGCTCTTCTGCATATAAGGATAACATAAAGAAGTAGGTATATAAGACAGGTCCCTTTAGAGAAACAAATGGTAGGGATATACCTATGATAACACATGTTCTTCATAGAAATGATGAAGTTATTATATTGAAGCATATTTGGCAATTTTGAATTAGAAGCATTAGTATAAATTTCATTTTGAAGTTAGAATAATTAGTTTTATTATTTCAATTTTGAATTAGAAGCATTAGTATAAATTTCATATGTTGGAAATTGAGTTGAGTAAACTTGTGTGAGTAACTGGGATGATAAATTAAAGAACACCTGTGTGATTTATCACTCCTTTCCAGAGAGCACCTTTAGCAATAGTAAATGTAAATTAAGATGACACTACAAAATAGATTAATGGAAAGTAGTATGCGGAATTCCAGAGAGATTAACAATAAGAACAGAAGGCGTTTAAAAATCACAGAAGAAACTCTAGTGCCTACTAGTCTTGGAAAGAATCAGTATTTATATAGTTCCTTTCCTCCAAGAATCTCAGTACAATTAACTATATTTCAAACAGACTTTCACAAGCTAAAGTATTCATCATGCAATTTAAATCTTACAGATCAAAATAAAAATCAAAGTGTTCTAACTTTATTGAAAACCAGAAAGCAGAAAGAAAGCTATTAATGAATGTCTCCTGGTAAATTCTTCACAAACTGGCACATACATGGGGAAGATGACCAGAAAATACTACACTTCGCTAATACAGGATAATTTATTAGAAAATTCATTTATGTTTTGTTTTCTCTGCTGAGGAACAATCAAAATAACAGTTCTCTGTGTTTTGTGCTTTGCATTTTTCCTTCTGTTCTGAGGAGATCTTTGCCTGGGGTCTCTTCAGGGCTAAAACAAAAGGTATTTGAAAATAACCTCTCTTTTTGGCTTTTGTGAAACTACAAACCAGGGGTCACAAACTCATACACTGATAGAGCCAACCAGGTACCTAAATGAAAAGAGGAGACTGGATTTAATTTTTAACACATGAGCTCAATTTGGTTGCATAGTTCTCTAGGTGAGAATAGTTATTGTTTTCATTAAAGAGTATAATTTATTCCATTTTTTCTTAAAATATTTAGAATTCTGGTTTCCTTTTTTTCCCCCTTCCTTTTGATAGTGCCAAAGAAAAATTGCACTGGACACAGTAAATAGGCAAGGAAACCTTTACTCATGATTAGTCCAAAGAGATCAGGACTGTAGCAGGAGAGGAGAGAAACTGAGTTCAGCTTTGCTGTAACAAAAGGCAGAAGAGTGAGCTGATAGAAAGATGCAAGAGGACTGCAGGAGGCAAGTCAGTCAGTGTGACTGGGCTGTCTGTATTTGTTAACTGAAGTTAGTCTTCTATTCACTCAGAAAGAAAAGGCAGGAGATCAAGGGCCTATAATCATGAAAAAGCCAGTCTAAAGTTTAACCAAGGGGCGATGCCTGTGGGTCAAAGGAGTAGGGCGCTGGCCCCATATGAGGTGGCGGGTTCAAACCCAGCCCCAGCCAAAATAAATAAATAAATAAAGTTTCACCAAACTGGGAGGAAGTTATAGGCAGCATAGTCAATAGTGATCATTGCTAGAGGGAAATATTTCTCTTGTACAAGGAAGACAGCAGTGTAAACATGGTGAGTGGCGAGTGGTTTGGTGTCTAGGAAGATATTACTGGCACTGATCAAGGACAGTGAAGCCTGCCAGGCCCTTTGGTAGGGGAAAGCAGTGCTCTTCCCCAGGTAGTGCTGTTGGGAAGAACAGAAGGCCTAGTGCAAGTCCAGATCTGATTTTTCAGGAAAATGCAGATTTTTCTTCTTGTAGGCAATTAATTTAAAGATTACATCATTGAAACACCAGCTAGCAAGCTACTATCTATTACCTTTGGTTAAATCAGAAAGGAGTATATTAAATATCCTAAAAAGAGAGAAAAAAGGAGGAACTGCCCTTTAATACTGAGGGGTTAGGGATAAAGAAGAAAGAGAAGATGTTTCAAAAGGGAAAATAAGGATTGTATGTATGGATAATGGATCATGAAATCAACTCAATTCCAAGTCTCCCTTTCATTAGAACCATAGGAAATCTAAGACTTGGATTCACATTGATTTGATTTAGAGTAAAAATAAAAATCTGCTGTTTTCTATACAGTGAAATTTATGGAAGAAATGTCATTTTTTCTTTTTTTTTTTTTTGAGACAGAGCCTCAAACCTCAAGCTGTTGCCTGGGTAGAGTGCCGTGGTACCACAGCTCATCTAACTCCTCCTGCCTCAGCCTCTCAAGTAGCTGGGACTACAGGTGGCTGCCACAATGCCTGGCTACTTTTTGGTTGTAGTTGTCATTGTTGTTTGGCGGACCTGGGCTGGATTCAAACCCACCAGCTCTGGTGTATGTGGCTGGTACCTTATCTAGTGTATGTGGCTGGTACCTTACCCACTGGAGCTACTTAAGAATCATTCTGAAGTACAGTGAATGTATAGCTTCACTCTTATCATGACTACTTCTTATGTACGTATGTTCAATGGGTAGAGCGAAGTGATTAATATTCTAGTATACAGATATGCAAAAAAAATAGTATTTTTCATCTTCTATAACTGGAATCATGTTCTTTATAACTTCCATTTAATTTATGGGGGAAACCAGGGGTCTAGAGGAGTTCTCTATAGTGATTTTTTAGGGATTTGTTTACATAAAAGGATACCTGGGCAGTGCCTATGGCTCAAAGGAGGAGGGCGCCGGTCCCATATACCAGAGGTGCAGGATTCAAACCCAGCCCTGGCCCAAAACTGCAAAATAAATAAATAAATAAAATAAAAAATAAAGGGATACCCGAAGAACTAACTCTGTGGCTTAAATATCAAGTTTCCTATGCTAAGTCCTATTCTTCTTTCTGTCTCCAAATTTTGACTTACACAGTTTATCATAAAAAAAGAAGAGCGCTGAATTAATTCTGAATAAATCAAACAGAATTATAAAGGTGATATAAAAACTAAAGTAAATGTATAAAAATTCTGTTATCTTGTAAAGAAATAATGGCAAAAACAAGGCCCAGAACTTATTGTCACAAAGGAGACAAAACCAAAGTGTTAATAAAGATACGTAGGCTATGTGTAGTCAGATAGAGGCATTAAATGTGAATTAAAAGAATAGACATTCATTTATTAACACTATTTCTTTGCTAGAAGGTCCTAGGGAGGGTCATTTTATTTAAAGTTCTTTAAGAGATAATGTGTTGATTCTCAAAAATCTTTGTTGTTATTGTAAAAGAGTTTACGCAAATATGAACTCAGCTCTGCAACAGGAGCTCTTGCGGAATTCTCTTCTCTTTTGCTGTATTCTACTGCAGAGGGTTGATCTGATTATACTCTTCAATTCTTGTCTGGGTTCATTTTGTTTGTTTTTCTTTGATGCTAACCATGCTTTCTTTTCCCAACACCCAGTGGTGAGATTTATGTGTTCTTATAACATTTACATTTTTGTTTTGTTTGCATGTATTTTAATGTATGTGGGGTGACAATTAAGTTCGTGAACTTTCCACTATGTGCTTACATTGGCAGCACTGTACAAACAACTCATTAAGGTTTCATAACCTTGGTATGTCAGTATTTCATAGCTATGTATGTGTTGACATGTGGTGGTGTCTGGCTGAGTGGAGTTCATTATTGTTGTGTGTTTTCTGTGCCATCATGAGAATGTCAGAGTTTAAATTAGAGCAATGAACAAACATTCATTAAGTTTCTTGTTAAACTTTGCAAGAGTGGAAATAAAATCAAGGACATGTTAGTTAAAGTTTATAAAAATAGTACTACAACAAAAACTATAATGTAAAAAATGTTTTTTGGGGAGAAGGGATTAAAGATGGCAGCCGAGTAACAGATTCCTTTCAACTGGGCACGGCAATCTGGGGAGACAAGATTCCAGGCATCTCTGGCTGGTGGGATCTGCCTATGATCATCCCTTTGAGAATGCAGGGAGCCAGCAAGGGACTTCTGGACCCCAGGAGGAGGACAAATACAGTAGAAAACTGGCAAGTGGTTGCGTGTGTTCGATCAATCTCATAACGCCGGCAACCGTGAGTACAAACAGCAGTGAGACTGCAAACCAGAAAGGCCTTACCTGTAAACTGTTTTGGTGTTCTTGGACTTGGTGCTCAGTTGAACTGCCTTGGGGAGAGCTTGAGCAGGAGTGTGGAGAATGTTGGGCATTGTTTGGGGCCCCAGACTGAGCCACTGAGCTGGGCGCAGGAAGCCATTGTAAAAGAACTGCTCTGGCAAGCTCTGCCCTCAGGGTCCCAGAGCAAGGATTGGGTGGGACAAAGTAATCTACTGACTTAGTAGCCTAAAGGCAGGGACTGAACTTCCTTAAAGCCTTAATCCTTAGGGGCAGAGTGAGACAGTTTTGGCACACTGGAGCCTTGGGCTGCTGCCCTGGGTACAGTGCCATGACGTCACAGCTCATAGCAACCTCAAACTCCTGGGCTGGGTGCCACCCAGACCTCCATAAGAGCTGTGCAGTGACCCCTGACCACTGAGCCGCACCAACCGGGCCTCCGCATTCCCTGACCAGGAACTGCGGGAGCCATGCAACCCTGTGTCCTCCCTCCTGTGTCCTCCCAGCCTCCACACTAGCCCGTTCATCTGGCCAGGGACTCTGATGGCTGCATGCCCTCTGGAGCCCTCCCTGCCTCTGTGCAGAGCCCTTCTCCTGGCCGGAGACTGCTAGAGCCTTTGGTTCTCTGTGCCAAAGCCACAGGGCACCAGGCACCCCCTGAACCGTGCGCACCACTCCCAAACCTGTTGCTAGATCCAGGTGTGTCACACATCGGAGCTGCTTCCACAACAGAACTCCCCAGCTAGAGCAGCCCCAAAGGAACTACACAGGTTCACTCCCTACAAAGATTCAGCAACAATAGAGTGATCCCGCTGGGGTCTAATCTTGGAGAGACACCTCCCCAACTCTGAGGATGGCAAGATGCAATGGTGAAAAATAATCATGAGGTGAAATCAACAGAAAAACTCTGGCAATATGAATAATCAGAGTAGATCAACTCCCCCAAGGATCAATGGGGCAGAAACAGCACAAGACCACATGCACAAACAAATAGCTGAGATGTCAGAAATTGAATTCAGGATCTGGATCGCAAATAAGATCGAATTAGAATTCCAAAAGTTATCTCAAGAATTCAATGGATTCAAAGACCAAATGACTAAAGATTTTTGACACATTGAGACAAGAAGTTGCAGCCCTCAAAAGTCTGAGAAACACAGTAGAATCCCTCAGTAACAGAATGGAGCAAGTAAAAGAAAGGATTTCTGACATTGAAGACAAAGCTTTCGAACACTCACAAACCCGCAAAGAAGAAGAGAAATGGAGAGCAAAAACAGATCACTCTCCCAGAGAGCCCTGGGATAATTCGAAGAAAACCAATATTCATCTTATAGGGATCCCAGAAAACGACGAAGTGGCTTCAAAAGGTACAGAGTCTCTTCTCCATGAGATTATGAAGGAGAACTTTCCAGATATGCCAAGAGATTCTGAAATTCCGATAGCAGACATTTTCAGAACTCCAGCACGACTCAACCCGAATAAGACATCCCCCAGACACATCATAATCAATTTCACTAAAGTTAATATGAAGGAGAAAATTCTGAAAGCTGCCAGATGAAAGAAAACCATTACCTATAAGGGGAAGAATATTA
>CAUYPK010060613.1:0-16118 GCA_963574355.1 Loris lydekkerianus | reverse complement strand
TTATCATAAGGACACTTGTACTAGACTGTTTATTGCAGCTCAATTTACAATCGCCAAAATGTGGAAACAGCCTAAATGCCCACCAACCCAGGAATGAATTAACAAGCTGTGGTATATGTACACCATGGAATACTATTCAGCTATTTTAAAAAATGGAGACTTTACATCCTTCGTATTAACCTGGATGGAAGTGGAAGACATTATTCTTAGTAAAGCATCACAAGAATGGAGAAGCAAGAATCCTATGTACTCAATTTTGATATGAGGACAATTAATGACAATTAAGGTTATGGGGGGTGAGGAAAAGCAGAAAGAGGGAAGGAGGGAGGGGGTGGGGCCTTGGTGTGTGCCACACCTCAAGACATGATTGCAAGAGGGACTTTACCTAATGAATGCAATCAGTGTAACCTGGCTTATTGTACCCTCAATGAATCCCCAACAATAAAAAAAAAAAAAAGAAATCTCTGCAATTTTTCTAGTTTCTCATTGTTTTTAATGTCATAAAAAAATGAATGTGGCATTCAAAAAAAAGTGAATGGTTAAGATGGCAATTTTTATGTTATGTGTATTTTACCACAACAAAAAATTTGAAAAAAAAAAATAGTATTGCCCGCTATGTCTTTTCGATGAGGAAAGAATAGTCATTTCAACAAATGTGTGTGGCAAACCAGATATCCACCATACAAAAGAATGAAATTTGACCCCTTCCTCATACTACATACAAATCACCTCAAAATGGGTCAAAGACCTAAATGAAAGAGCTACATAATTAAATTCTTAGAAGAAATATAAACAAGTCTTTGTGACCACAGATTAGGCAATGGCTTCTTAGCTATGATATCAAAAATACAAACAACAACCACACCAAAAAAATAGATAAATTTGGACATCATCAAAATTAGAAATTGTTTTACTTCAACAGGCATTATTAATAAAGCGAATAAACAATCCACAAAATGGTATAAAGTATTTGCAAAGCATATAACCGATAAGTGAGTGACTTGTGTCTAACATATATAAATAAATTTTATAAGTCAATAATAAAAAGACAAATTACCCAATTAATAGATGGGCAAAGGATCTGAGTAGACATTTCTCCAAAGAAGATACACAAATGGTCAATATGCACATGAAATGTTCTGAACATCATCAGCCATCAGGGAAAGGCAAATCAAAACCACATCAAATCACTTCAATAACAAAGATAACCCTACAACAGTCCAGCCAAGAATCAAATTAAAGACCTAATACCTTTCTCAGTAGCAACAAAGAAAATAAAATACCTAGGAATGTACTTACCCAAGAAAGGTGAAAGACCTCTGTAGGGAGAATTAGGAAACACTGAGGAAAAAAGTTGCAGAAGATGGAAAAATATGCCACGTTCCTGGATCAGCAGAATCAACATTGTTAAAATGGCTCACTACCCAAAGCGATTTACAAATTCAATGCAATTCCCATTAAAATACCAGCACCATTTTTTTTTTTTTTTTTGGCAGATCTAGAAAAAATAGTTCTATGCTTCATATGGAACCAGAAAGGACCCCAATAGCCAAGGGAATCTTATATACATAATAAGAACAAAGCAGGAGGCATCACTTTTCAAACTTAAAGCTATATTATACAACTATAGTAACCAAAACAGCATGGTATTGGCATAAAAACAGAGACAGAAACCTATTGATCAGAACAGCGAATCCAGAGATGAAATCATCCTCATATTCCCATTTGATTTTTGGCAAAGCAGATGAAAACATACTGGGGGAAAGAATCCCTTTCCTAGTATCAATAAATGATGCTAAGAAAACTGGATAGCCACACGTAAAAGAAGGAAACAGGATCCACAGTTGTCACCACTCACAAAAATTAACTCATGATGGATAAAAGACTTAAACCTAAGGCAGGAAACTATAAAAATCCCAGAAGAAAGACGAGGTGCCTCATGCCTGTAATCCCAGCACTCTGGGAGGCTGAGGTGGGTAGATTGCTTGAGTTCAGGAGTTCAAGACCAACCTGAGCAAAAGTGAGACCCCGTCTTTAAAAAATAGCCAGGTGTTGTGGCAAGCACCTGTTGTCCCAGCTACTTAGGAGTCTGAGGCAAGAGAATCACTTGGGCCCAAGAGTTTGAGGTCGCTGTGAGCTATGATGCTATGGCACTTTACCTATGGTGACAGAGTGAGACTCAGTCTCAAAAAAAAAATGAATCCCAGAAGAAAATGTTGGAAAAACTCTTGAAGATATCATCCTAGGCAAAGAATTCATGAAGACCCCCAAAGCAATCACAGCAACAGCTAAAATAAATAAATGGAGCCTGATCAAATTAAAAAGCCTCTGCACAGCCAAGGACACAATCAAAAGAGCAAATAGACAACCCACAGAATGGGAGAAAATGTTCACATGCTGCACATCTGATAAAGAACTGATTACCAGAATCTATAAAGCAAGTCAGCAAGAAACAACGGAACAAGCCCATTAAAAAGTGAGCCAAAGACATGTACCGAAATTTTTCAAATGAAGATATACTAATGGCCAACAAATTTACAAAAAAATGCTCAATGTCTCTAATCATTAGATGAGATATAACCTAACTCCAATGAGAATGGCTCATATTAAAAAATTCCAAAACAACAGGTGCTGGCATGGATGCAAAGAGAAAGGAATTCTTATACACTGTTGGGGGGCACTGCAAACTAGTGCCATCTCTATGAAAAACTGTATGGAGATAACTCAAAGAAGTGAAAGTAAACCTACCATTTGATGCAGCAATCTCAAAGGAAAAAAGCTCATTTTATAAAAAGGACATGTGCACTTGAATGTTTGTAGCAGCACAATTCACAATCACAAAGATGTGAATAACCCAAGAGTCCACCAATACATGAATGGATTAATAAAATGTGGTATGTGCATGGAGTACTACTCAGCCATAAAAAATGACAAACTAGTATCTTTTGTGACAACCTGGATAGAACTGGAAACCATTCTTCTAAGTGAAACATCACAAGAATAGAAAAACAAAGACAACATCAAATTGAAATGAATCAATCAACAATCAAGTGCGCATATGGAAATAAATCTCCATGAAAATCAATCTGAGAGAAAGAGGGGATGAGTAGATTCACACTGTTGGGTGAAGGACTCACTTACAACTTTGACTCCATCTTTACAAAATCGAAGTATGTCAACAAAACATGTGTACCCCCTAATATTCTAAAATTTAAAAAGTAAACAAATAACTAAGACATAAATAAAGTGTTGGTGATGATAAGGAGAAAATGGAACCCTCATTCACACTGTTAGTACAAATGTAAAATAGCACAGTCATTTGTTTGGAAAACAGCCCTATGTTCCTCAAAAGGTTAAAGTTACCCTACGATCTCGCTGTTCAACCCCACCCCACCCCCCAGGCATATACCCAAGAAAAATAAAAACATGTCCACACAAAAACTTGCACACAAATGCTCATAGCAACATTATTTACAATAGTCAAAAAGTAGAAACAACGAAAATGCCTATCAATTGATGAATAAATGTGTTATATACATAAAATGGAAGAGTATTCAATAATAAAAAGGAATGAAGTACTGATAAATGCTATAGTGTACATGAGCCTTGAAAGTCTTGAAAGCAACCAGTCACAAAAGACCACATATTGTATGATTACATGAAATTGCACAATATCATACCTAAAAGCAAGTCCAGAATAGGCACATCTATCAGGTGCGGGGTAGATGCGAGGTTTCCCAGAGGTGAAGGTGTAGGGAGAGTTGTGGGGCATGGGGAGTGACTGGGGATGGGCACAGGGCTTCCTTCTTGAGTGATAAAACGCCCTAAAATTGACTGGAGCAATGGACACACAACTATGAATATACTAAAAGCCACTGACTTGTACACTTCAAAGGAGCAAATTGTGTTATGTGAATCTCACTAAGTAACATTAGGCATTATATTATTTGAAAAAACAATGGAAATACTCAGAAGCCTCCTCAGCTTGGAGAACCAATTCTGCAGACCTCCAGGTGAGCCCCAGACTCACACGCGGCAGAAGCCGTAGGGGCTGGCAACAGAACGGCCTGGAAGGCCCTGAGCTACAGAGCCTGGAAGAGACTCTAGATGCGTCCTTTACTAAAAGGATTTGTTCTGTGAAATTTGGATTCAGTCAAAAGGCTGCACTCAAGGATCCAGAAGGCCACGTGCAGCCCCAAGGCAGAGGGTTCCCCATTCACATGAGCTCCTGGCCCCCCTTCCCTTCCTTGCTTTCATAGGTGAAAGGTTCTATGGAGATGCAGAGAGGCTGAGCGCCTGCCCTCTTCCCCCATGAAACAGAAATAGGTCACACTCCAAGCAACAGCTCATCTGCCTTGCTCAAGCCCATCGCGTGAATCCATCTGTCAGAACTCACAGGAGAGGGCCGCAGAGAGACTGTGCTTTGGAGGCCGGCGTCCCAAGAGGTTGAATGTGAGGAAAAGAGGTAAGGAGCCACTGGCCTACAGTGTGCAAACTGTGAAGGTCTCCAGGAGGGACTTGGAGCTTACTTCAAAAAGGAGGCTCAAGGCTTTGAGTGTTTAGATTTTTCAAAATGTTGTCTACACAGAACATTATTGCAAATTTTTCCTAAGAATCTCCTAAATTAAAATTTCGTGTGGGAGAAGGTGGGAGAGAGCTCAACAATTATATCAGAGCAGAAAAGTGAGACTCGAGACAGAAATGAAAATTATTTTACATATTCTTTCCATCTTTTTCCTTGTCCTTACTTCAGGCTCGTTTCTTCTTTATTCCATTGGCTCTCTTTCCCTTTTTTCCCTTTTCTTGCACCCCCCACCCCATCATCTTGCTCTCCCATGTCTGCTCACAGCAGTGTGTAAGCATCTCAGGAACTGTGTGTCATGCTGTAAACTGGAAACTACTGCAGTACTGCACAGAGAGCGGGAGCTCAAAAATCATGATGTTGTTTGAATTAAATGAAAGTGCACAGTGAGCATTAGTTACCCAAGTTAAGCCCAATTTCTGTGGGTTGGTGCCATTTCCTTGGTGTCTGAAGGAGAAGCCCTCTGAGGGATGTATCTCAGACCCTACCAAGACCCTGAGGTCTGATTATTTTTTAGGCTGTTACTATTCTTTCTCAGGCTAGTCCTGGGAAGACACATCAAGGCCTCTCACTCTTCTAAGTTGGATGGAGTCTGTGACTCAGTATTTTCCAAAGACGGCCACAGCAATAAACATCTCATTCTTATAGTGTGATATTGACACTTCCCGTTGAACCTGAGTGGACCTTTGTAACTCCTCTAACGATAAAGTATGGCTCTGTGACCTCTGAGGGCAGGGCATCAAAGGCAATACAGCTTCCACCTGGGTTGCCTTCTTTGGGGACTTATGCATTGCTATCCATGAGCCACTGCAGAAGAACTTTGTCCTTCCAAGCTTCTAGGATGGGGCAACCATGTAGAGAGACCACATAGAGAAGGAGCTTCCCAAGGAGCGCCAGCTGTCCCGACCCCTGACTGAGTCTTCCCTGCCCAGGCCTGGACATATAAATGAGTGAGCCTTCACACGACCCCACGCCCCAGCCTTCAAGCCACTCCATACAGTCCTAAGGGGAACAGAAACAAGGTATCCTCGCCCAGACTAAAGATTTATGAGCAAAATAAATGTTTTTAAGCCACTAAGTTTAGAGGTGAATATTACAGAGCCGTAGGATGAGAAAGGTAGTCTGACTCCATAACAGGAGGAAGTAAGCTATTCTCTGTTTATTTTTTATTTATTTTTTATTTTTATTTATTTTTTTGAGACAGAGTCTCAAGCTGTTGCCCTGGATAGAGTGCCTTGATGTCGTAGCTCACAGCAACCGCCAACTCCTGGGCTCCAGCCATCCTCTTGCCTCGGTTTTTCTAGTAGAGACAGGGTCTCACTTTTGCTCAGGCTGGTCAAACTCGTGAGCTCAGGGAATCCACTTGCTTCGGCCTCCCAGACAGCTAGGATTATAGGTTGAGCTACCTCCCCCGGCTGTTCAGCTCCTCCTCCATCGCTCCTTAACAAGTGTCTAATCTCAAGCCACGGTCCTCTTGACAGAGCAGAATGCGTCACTAGGGTGCCTGCCTTGAAGTCATCCTTAGACAGGAACCCCCTGAAAGGCCCCCCGGTGCCATCCACAGCCTGAGACGTCTCCCTCCCTAGCTGTCTCCAGCCTGAGGTGACTCCCTCCCCTCATGCAAAAAGGTCCACAGTAAGGCCAGGAAGGTGGCTCGTGCCCGTAATCCCAGCACTCTGAGAGGCCAAAGCCAGCGGAGTGCCTGAGCTCAGGAGTTCAAGACCAGCCTGAGCAAGAGTGAGACCACGTCTCTACTAAAAATAGAAAAATCAGCTGGGCATCATGGCCAGCACCTATGGTCCCAGCTACTTGGGAGGCTGAGGCAGAAGAATCACCTGAACCCAACAGTTTGAGGTTGATGCAAGCTACAGCACCATGGCACTCTAGGCTGAGCAACAGAGTCAGACTCTGCCTCAAAAAAAAGGGTCCAAGACGGCACTTACCATCCTTCCCGTCTCTTTTAAAGGCAAAACCACTCGCCGTGGATGACTAAGAAACTCAGCGTTGTGTTAAAAGTACACAGAGGAAGGAAGAGTACGTACAGAAGGTATCATTTTTATAAAGCTCAACACCAACCAAACAAATAACACCTTAGGGATACAAACAAACATGGTAGAATAATGAGAGAAAAACAAGAAAATGATCAATGCAAAATTCAGGTTAGATCAGGGGATGAGGCCAGGCACACAGGTGCTGAATGTTCAATTTAAGGGTGCTTACTTGACAGTCAGACTTTGTAACTTACATATTCTTTACCTACATCCCTTTGTGTGTGTGAAATACGGCATAACAAAAACATGATGAAAAATAAATGTTAGGTTAATAAATGTTTTCAACTTAAAAAGAAAAACCACTTGACCTGTCTGGGAGCCATGGTCCACACCTGTAATCCTAGCACTCTGGGAGGCCGAGGAGCTAACAGGTTGGAGACCAGCCTGAGCAAGAGCGAGACCCCGTCTCTAAAAATAGCCAGCCGTTGGCTCAGTGCCCGTAGCATAGGGGTTACAGCTGCCAGTCACATGCACTGAGGCTGGCAGGTTCAAGCCCGGACAACAATAACAAGTACAACAAAAAATAGCCGGGCGTTGTGGTGGGCGCCTATAGTCCCAGCTACTCTGGAGGCTGAGACAAGAGAATGGTCCAAGTTGCTGTGAACTGTGACACCACAGCACTCTACCTAGAGTAACAAAGTAAGACTCTGTCTCAAAAAAAGAAAGAAAGAAAAAAAGAAAGAAAGAAAGAAAGAAAGAAAGAAAGAAAGAAACCCACCACTTGGCCTCCTCCAGTGGGTTGCCCAGTCTTGCTCTTGATATGGCCTCTGTCCCTGTCTCACATTGCTTATCCACACTCTCACGCCACCCATGTGACTCTGTCCACTTTCCAGTTCTGGTCCCCTCTTGCTGTGACCTTACTGGCCCCCAGTCCATTTCTTCCTCCCATCATACACTCTGCAGTCCAGTCAGCCTTCGTAATGCATCACTCTAATCCAGCCCTTCATAGCTCAATACCTTCCTGGGACGCCTTGTGGGCCCAGCATCAAATCCAGACTTGGTTGGCCCGGCAGCCCAGGCCTCCCGCAATCAAGCTGCCTATGGCTCACGCTGCTCCAGCCAAACCGGCCGTGGCCCGTCCGAGCCTCATGATCTCCCACGTTGGAGTCTTTGCTCTGCAGTTTCCCTTTGCGTCTCTTCTTCTTTTCTATATTTCTGTTATCACAATCCTTGAAAACGTAGAACCATCATCTCCACTTTCATGAGGACTGAACCATCCCTGGGGTAGATGTCACCCCAGGATTCCCTCTGTCAATGCCAGGAGTGGGAAGGGTCGTCCCACTGCCCTGAGCACAGGTTTGCTGTGCCTGTTCATTTCCCCTGTGAGGTCACAGGCTCCTTTAGGGCAGGGGTCATATCTGATTCACTTTTTTGCTTTCATAATTCCTTACACATATCAAACTTTCAGTATTTTTAGAGTGAATAAACGGGTCACTAAACGGATAAGCCCATCGAGATCTACCCTAGGAAAATTGGAAAGGGAAGAAAAATTGTTCTTAGGTGTCTCCAGCCTTCCCCTGCTAATGCCCTCCCCACCCAGCTACCCAAACAGAGCCTGCTTTTGGAAAAAGCCCTGATAAACTCATTCGCACTACTATAAAAACTACTGAGGTTTTTGATGCTGTTGCTCTTTTTCCTGAGAAGCACTTACTTGATTAGCAGAAGACCAGGCCAAAGACTGTATCAGTACTGGGTTGAATAGTATCCCCCCAAATTCAGGTACCCCAGAACCTCGGAGTGCGACCTTATTTGGAAATGGGGTTTTTGCAGATGTAATGAGTTAAGGTCACATTGTCTTGAGCAGCCCTCAATCCACTGAGTGCTGAGCGGCAGAGGAAAGACAGCCACAGGAGGAGGCAGAGAGCAGCGCAGGAAGGGACACTGAGGATGGTCAGGGATACTAGAAGTCAGGAAGAGGCAAGGACAGTTCTTCCCTACAGCCCTCTGACACCTTGACTGCGGACTTCGGGCCTCCAGGAGTGTGAGAAAATCTATCTCTGTGCTTTAAGCCTGGCAGTTTGTGGTACTTCGTTACAGCAACCCAAGACACTTCCCAGACTTACAATGCTGGCATATCAGGCCCCACTGAACCCCCGGGAGGGGTATATTGAGACAAGGGTCTTGGTGCCCAAGAAGAGACCCATACCCACAGGAGTTAGCAGGGAAGGGGAAGGGACAAGACTGAGATTTAGAAGGACCCCTGATCCTCGCCACTGACAACTTGCAAAAATATGGGACCAATGAACACTCCCCCTCTTTCCTGTGCTGGGATCGTTCAGCTCCTGCTGGGTGGGTTGAGAACAAAGTCAGGTGCAGGCTATGAGCCAATGCAGTGGTTGTTAACCTTTGGTATCACTGGTCCCCAAAGAACACTGGTGTGATCCAAGGACCTTCCCCCCAGAATTTCATGCATATACCTAGCAAAATTTGCATACAGTTTCAGAAATTTTACAGCTTCTTGAAACCTCTCCATAGAAGCAACCACTTAGATCTTCTAAAACAATGATGTGTCCAAATTTAAATTTACAAAAGATGCACACTCCCAATAACGCTGAGTGGCTTTGTTTCTGCATAGGAGCATTGAGTACAGACAGGTCATTCACCAAAGCCCAACCCAGCACTCCCCTTCATGAAGAAATTTACTTAAATTCTCTCACCTCAGTTGTCTTGTCTGGAAAATGAGGGCTAGTGATACTACTTTCCAGAGCTATTGTGAGGACCAAATCAAATAATGTCAGTATAGACCTGGGCTGCTTGTCCCAGTGCTTTGTCCCTCCTAATAGTTCAACTCAGCCCTGGTTCTATGGCTCGCCACGTCAAGGCATTAAAAGCATCGGGGAAACTTCCTTCACACTGCATTCCCAGGGGCTGTATTACTGCTGCAGACAGACGGTCCTGCACAGCACAGAGTCTGGCACATGGTGTGTGCTGGTAAGTGGTAGCCCCTCTGGGCATTGCAAGGCTCCCTGCTGAAAGCTTTGACTTTCAGAGCCTATTGCGGAAATAAGCAGACTCTGCAGAAGAGGAAGCAGTGCTGTGTTCTCTGTTGCTATTCCTGGGCAAAGAAGTAAGGGGTTGCTCCTAGACCCGAATGAAGCCTATCCGGCAGAGTGACAGGGACCCAGCTTCTTCCCTGGGCTTCTCCTCCAGTCCTGGTCCAGGCAGCAGCTCTCGAGACACGGGCTCATCTGTGAATCTGACCAGACAACACACCAGCTGCTGAGTGGGAGGCAGGATCACTGACGGCAGAGGCCCTAGCCCTCTCCCAAGAGGTGTTACTTTTGATTTCCTTCAAGTGTCATCGGGGTGGGTGAAGGGTGGCTGTTGGAAGGCTGGGCGAGTATGGGCTGGCTGAGTCAGTGCTGGCCAGGTTCCCCTCAGGAAATTCCCATGGGGAGGTAGCAGGTGGCAGTTGTCAGCTGGGAAATTAACCAGGCGTGACTTGAAAATCAGTGGGTGGATTATGATCTGCCCACGGGAAAGCCTGGATCTAATTAATGGATGGAACCCAAGGTGGAAGTCAGATCCTTCACCTTGGCCTTCTCTGTCTGCAGGTGAAGTCCTCTCCACCGGTCCAGCTCACAGGCAAGTTATCAGAATAAACCAGTGAAATGGTGAGCAGATAAGTTTTAAAACTGAAAAAATACATATGGAGCAAACTAATGAAATATTACATAACAGAATCGGATAGATTTTCATGTCATGTTACTTTTACAAGCAAAAAAAGGTTAATAAAAATACTGCAGAAAATATTAATGCATTAAATAATAATAATTATTATTATTTGTCTCCACTTGGCCCATAGGAACAGATTTCCTCATTTTAGGGGACGGAACCCTGTCCAAGAAATGAGGATCTTTTGGGTGATTCCTATTTGATTAGCCATGTGGCCTCAAGGTAGCAACTCCCACAGGAACAAAAAGAGCACCATCCCACCACCCAACAACAAAAAATTTCTTAGAGACATTTCACGCTTCCTCCCAAATCTTCACGTTTAAAATAAACATGGATTTCAAATTAATACAAGTCCTAAAGACAGACTAGCAAATTAAACTTGCAAAAAAGGGGTGGCGCCTGTGGCTCAGTGGGCAGGGCACTGGCCCCATAAACCAAGGGTGGTGTGTTCAAACCCGGCCCAGGCCAAATTGCAACAAAAAAATAGCCAGGCGTTGTGACAGGTGCCTGTAGTCCCAGCTACTCGGGAGGCTGAGGCAAGAGAATTGCCGAAGCCCAGGAGTTGGAGGTTGCTGTGAGCTGTGACACCACGGCACTCTACCAAGGGCAATAAAGTGAAAATGTCTCTACAAAAAAAAAAAAAAAAAAAAAACTTGCAAAAAAGGACTAAAAGGCAGAAGTTCAGGGTGATGTGAGACCCTGTGAATGCATTTAGAGACAGGGACTCATTCCTCCCACACCAAGATAAATTCCCAAGGAAAACAAACTACTTCC
The DNA here is from genome assembly GCA_963574355.1 of Loris lydekkerianus. Lineage (NCBI taxonomy): Eukaryota > Metazoa > Chordata > Mammalia > Primates > Lorisidae > Loris > Loris lydekkerianus. The sequence continues at coordinate 5,036 of CAUYPK010060613.1, read as the reverse complement.
ACCACACAGAGGCAAAGCAGGACTACTTCCCAGGACAGAAGAACAAACAGCTTTTTATCAATAACGATTACCATTGTATTGGACATCAACTATGCACTAATTACTTGCTATGCATTATTTCTGACCCTCAAACAAGTCCCGGTTTATAAACGAGGTAGAGAGAGGATAAGCCACATGTAAGATCACAACAGCTGATGAAAGGCAGGCCTAGGGAGCGCACCCCACCGCCCTTCCTCAGCCCTGAGCCCCACAGGGGTGGCACTGCCCGCCCCCCACCCCCAGGAGGCTAAGCACAATCCTCCGTGGTCCAGCCAGGCATTTTTGCAGGCTGAGCTAAACCTCTTCTCCAAACTGGGACAGTTACACTGCCAGAAGTTCCGCAGTGAGCTAGACAACTCATTCTTTCAGCTTCTATCCCATAAAAATGAAAAATTTTAAACCGGACATGAAAAAAATGTGTTTTTAAACTTTTTATTATGAAAATTTTCAAGTATGTGTGCACACACCATCATTGAGGAAGTGGTGAAAACTAACCCCCCTGGGCCCACAACCCAGCTTTAACATTTTGCCATTTTTGTTTCATCTATTCTCCTTGTATTCTGGAATATTTTAAGTAACCACAGACCTCGAATCATCTCACCTGTAAATATTTCAGTATTGATCCTACTGGATAATGACTTTAATTTAACAAGGCCACAAGTCCATTAGCGTGCCTATGAAAAGGAATCATTCCTTAATGTATTTGAGTTTTCCCTAATTTTCTCCAAAATGTCTTCAGATAATTGGTTTGAATCTGGTTCATACATTACACAATCTGGTTGTTTCAGTTCCAGGCAATTTCGTTTCTGGAAAAAATATTTTATAAATAAAAGAACATGATTGGTGGGTGGTCAATGATGCTCAGGAGGACAGAACCATCCAAGCCAGGCAGACTACACGATCTCAGCAGTGTACTCCATGCTGGGTGAAATTATTTCAGTGTTATGAATTTATTCCTCTCATTGCCATAGGCACAGAGTAGGTTTTCATGATACTGGACAATGTGTGAACCAGTGAGGGAAACAGAAAGTGCACAGAATGGATGAGAAGTGAATTTGGTCCTTGCCTCAGCAGTTCATGCAGTTATTCTGAAGTAAAACAATTATTTCTAGAAAATAGGCTGGGTGTGGTGGCCCATCCCTATAATTCTAGCACTTTGGGAGGCCAAGGCAGGAGGATAGCTGAGGCCAAAAGTTTGAGACCAACCTGAGCAAGAGTGAGATCCTGTCTCTACTAAAAAATACAAAAATTATCCAGGCATGGTGGCACATACCTGTAGTCCCAGTTACTCAGGAGGCAAGAGGATTGCTTGAGCCCAAGAGTTTGAGGCTGCTGTGAGCTCTCTAGCCTGGGCAACAGAGTGACACTCTTTCTCGACAACAACAATAATACACACACACAAGACTATATGTAGCACAAATAATAATGGCAAATTAGCAGTTGAAATATGCAAAGACTTTTTAAATTAAAAATAAGTTTTTTTGTTTTGGGGGGTTTTTTGAGACAGGGTCTCACTATGTCACCCTCGCGAGAGTGCCATGGTGTCATAGCTCGCAGCAACCTCAAACTCTTGGGCTTAAGCGATTCTCTTGCCTCAGCCTCCCACGTAGCTGGGACTACAGGTGCCTGCCACAACACCCAGTTATTTTTGTTGTTGTTGTAGTTGTCATTGTTGTTTAGCAGGCCCGGGTGGTATCGAATCCGCTAGCCCCAGTGTACGTGGACAGGGCCCCAACCACTGAGCTACGTTTGCTGAGCCTAAAAATAAGTTTTATACTCTCTCTCTTAGAAAATATGGCATAAGTGTTATGTAAGTGTTTACTGTTTTGTAATGAACACGCGAGAAAACCCGTAACATAAACAAAATTTGTACCCTCTCTGGGCTTCGGCTTCAAAATGGTAGTGTCTGGCATTGAGGTGTTGAAGATTTCTAAAGGACTCTTCCAGCTAATCCTATACATGAATCCTCTGGGGTGGCACCCAACACCCCCTTCAAGACAGACACTCACACCCCAGGCTGCTGGAGTCTTGGCAGCTGATCGCTCACAGCTAAGTCCCTCCCAGGGACAACTCTTGGCCCAAACACACCCTTTTTCCAGGGGCCACCCAATCTATTGCTCAGTTGCTGTGGAATTGAGGCCTGGGCCACACGCTGCAATTGAGAAAGCTCTAAAGGGTTGCTCTCCTTTACCATGGCTGATGCAATGACCTCAGAGTCCAGCATTCCCCTCTGCCCACTCCTGCTCCCTTTGTAATGTTCAAAAGAGCACATCCCAATAAGCTTCCCGCACACAAAGCAAATTCCCCAGAGTTTGCTTCCTGAGGACTGATCTGCAACAGCTTCTGTGATTCCATGATCTGCCTCTGCAGGTCATCAGTGGGGACTCTACCTTATTTATCTGATTCCCAAACCCCAACACTTATGGCTCAAGTGAGTGGGCCGGCAGCTAGAGAGGAGGTGTCTCTGTTTCGAATACAAGAGTTCCGGGGCCTATAAGGCAGAGAGAATCACACCCAGGCCAAACTGGCAGCCCCAAGTTTATTATGAGTCAGATTATGTTCAAAATGCTGCATAACTAAAACTGCCATCCACAGCTATGAACCCAGAAAGCACAGTTAGCAAAACTCCCTAGAAAAGATAAAGGCAAGAATATTTCCATGTAAGAATTAACACAGCAACCAGAGGGAATCTTTTAAAATACAAGTCAGGTCACGTCACCACCAAGGTTAGAATCCTTCGATGGAAAGTCATCCTTCTCATATGACAACACAATCCCAAATTTCTATCTCGGACTCCAAGACCTAGCGTGCTACTCACTGCCTCTCCAACCTCTTATCCTACCACACTCTTCTTTATTTACTTTGCTGCAACCAACACTGGCCCCCTTATTATTTCCAGAATATTCCAAGCCCCCTTCTGCCTCCAGGCCTTTACCCTTGCAGTGCCTTCTGCCTGGAGTGCTCTTCCCCAGAGAGCTACCTGGTTCCATTTTCACTTCCTTCATGTCTTCCGACCAAGTGTTATCTTATTAAGGACACTTTCCTGCCTTTTCCATAGAGGAGTTTTGAAGGAGGGTACCTACTCCCAGGAATACAAAACCTTTCCAGCCAGGAGTGGCGCTCACACTTGTAATCCTAGCACTGAGGCTGAGGCAGGTAGATTGCTGGAGGCCAGGAGTTCAAGACCAACCTGAGCAAGAATGAGATCTCATCTCTACTAAAAATAGAAAAATATTTCTATAGACACCTCTAGCCAGGTGTCTTGGCGGGTTCCTGTCCTTGGGAGGCTAAGATAAGAGGATCTCTTGAGCCCAAGAGTTTGATGTTTCTGTGAGCTGCAAGGATGCCATGGCACTCTACCTAAGGCAACAGAAGGAGACTTTGTCTCAAAAAAAAAGAAAAAAAAATCTTTCCAAGGAATACCTGTGTAGTTAGTTTTAAGGGACATAATTTTCAGAGCCTCAAGCTCTTCCTGCATTCTCTCCCTAAACTCAAGCATAACTGGGGTCAAGTGTCAAGTTCCCACATCTCCACTTCCCCTTTAAGAATAGATCCTTTTCCCATTTTATAAAAGTAATTTACCTCTCCCTCATCCAAAATCTTATAATGATTCACCGTCCATGTAAAACTTCCAGGATGCCAGGCAAATGTTAAGTTCCTTTGGAGAATGTGCAGCTGATTCTAATGATTAATAAAGTGTCTTCTCACAGTTCAAGTAGTTTCTAATCTTTGCTTTCAACAAAATGGATGGAATCTCTAATAGAGTTATTCACTACAGATATCTAAAAATAATTTTTGATGAAAGATTACCAAATGATTTCTGGCATTTAACTCAGAAGGAATTTAGAGCACTGAGTGACATTTCTCTAACAGAAACTCTCCACTCCTGTCTACTGAGGTATGCAGACAAGATTTCTTAGCACTTACATCTATGAAAATCAAAATAGTAACGGAACTGATGTTAAACCTCGTACCATTCAAGCAATAAGTCATATTCAGCCATGGGTATTTGAACTAATTCTGCTCTTACAAAGGAGACATGGTCTATTCATAACAAGATGCATTTCCAATAAAATTTTGCTTTTCATGTTGTAAGAAAGTGTTATGGTTTTCAAGCATAAAAATTAACTCATCTTTATTGTTACTATGTTATTAAGATAAAATTCTGGGGGAGGAGTGAAACGGAACTAACTACAAGTTCAAAGAGAAAATGGAATATCATTAAACGTTCTCATCACTAAATGATAAGCACATCTTATCATTTGTGTATCTATAAAGGAAGAGTTGAGGATGGATAATTTATAAAGAAAAGAGGTTTATTCATTCAGCTCACAGGTCTGCAAGCTGTACAAGAAGTGTGGTGCCAGCCTGTGCTTCTGATGAGGGCTTCAGGAAGCTTCCACTCAGGGTGGAAGGTGAGGGGGGACAGGCATCATATGGAGAGAGAGACAGAGAAAAAGAGAGGAAAGAAAAGAGGAGAGGCCAGCCTCGTTTCAATCACCAGTTCTCTCTCACTCTACAAGAATGGCACAAAGCAAACCATGAGGGATCTACCCCCAAGACTCAAACGCCCACCACCAGGCCCAACCTCCAACATGGAGGTCAACTTACGACATGGTGGGGACAAACAAACCATACCCCAAATATAGCAGTATGTGAGGTAATGCATATGTTAACCAGCTCAACTGAGCCATTCCATGCTGTACGTAGATGATGACAGACATCAAATCACTAAGGTATTTAGACTGGCATACATGGTTTTTCACCCTACCTTCTTCCCCTGCTATCCTTATTTACCCTTCATCTTTGGGCCCTGTATCCCAAAAAAAAGGTTAGAGGCAGTTAAATCAGGTCGGGGTCCAATATCACCGGCTCATTAACCAAGAATCTAACTATTATTCTTCACCGCCCTCCATAGCACCAATGACGGGTAAGATTCCCAAAGCGGGGACAACCTAAGACAGGATATGGAGAGGCTGCATGGTGGATTACATTCA
>CAUYPK010060611.1:0-41182 GCA_963574355.1 Loris lydekkerianus | reverse complement strand
CACAGGGCATGCACAATTCCTATACAAAGCAGTGGGGCACGCTAAGGCCACGAGTGCAGCATGCGGCCTCCGGGCCAATTAGGGTTACTTCCTTAAACTTGTTTATCATTAAAGCCGCAGCGGATGTACTTCCTCTCAGCGCGATATTGTTACTCAGGGGCATGCCAGGCCCGGGCACAGCCCCTGACAGTTTTATCCTAATTTATTGCATTACCAGATTATAAAATAATTAGGCTCTTTATAAAATATTTAAATGTTATAGGAACATTGCAGAAAATATTTAGGACAAATATATCTTTCATATTGTTACCTTTTATGGATGCAATTTATGTCCCCTAGGATTTCTGTTCAAATCCTAGCCTCAGAATGTGGCTGTATTTGAAGATTGGGGTGGGCTCTTGCTGGGAGCCAATACTGAAGAGCAAGCTCACCATGGAAACTTATCGCTTAAGTCAGGTGCTTGGAAGGTTACTGCCCTAGGCGAAACGAACATCCTAACCATTGGATTACCACACCTGCTCCTGGAATTCCCCAGCCTCTCATACCCCCGAGCACACTTCCCCCCTCCGCTTCTGTTTAAATAGCTGTTAAAAAATAAAGTTTTCGGGAGTTCGATCAGAATCCTGTCTTGCTCCCCATTCTTCGTGTCTCTTGTTCCTTCCACTCTCTCCCCCCATACCCTAGGTCCCTGCTGAACTAGCCCCATGGGCTGGAGCAGGCCCTAATCCAGTCCAACTATTATCTGCATAAGAAGAGGAAATTGGATGTGCAGAAAGACGGTAGAGATGCTCACGTACAGAGGAAAAGCAATATGAAGACCTTTTGGAAAGATGTTTGAAGAACACTTAGAGATCAAAAAATAGACCTGCCATTCAATCCTATAATTCCTCTACTAGGCATATACCCAGAAGACCAAAAATCACATCATAACAATGGTATTTGTACCAGAATGTTTATTGCAGCCCAATTCATAATTGCTAAGTCATGGAAAAAGCCCAGGTGCCCATCGATCCACGAATGGATTAATAAATAGTGGTATATGTACACCATGGAATATTATGCAGCCTTAAAGAAAGATGGAGACTTTACCTCTTTCATGTTTACATGGATGGAGCTGGAACATATTCTTCTTAGCCAAGTATCACAAGAATGGAAGAAAAAGTATCTAATGTACTCAGCCCTTCTGTGAAACTAATTTATAGCTTTCATATGAAAGCTATAACCCAATTATAGCCTAAGAATATAGGGAAAGGGAAAAGAGAGGGGATGGGAGGGGAGAGAATGGGGAGAGGGAGGGTAATGGGTGCCTCTTACAAGGGTACATGTGAAATTTATGAAATGTAGAATATAAATGTCTCAACACAATAACTAAGAAAAATGCCAGGAAGGCTATGTTAACCAGTTTGATGAAAATATTTCAAATTGTATGTAAAACCAGCACATTGTACCCCCATGGTTGCATTAATGTACGCAGCTATGATTTAATAAAAAAAAAAAAACAAACAAAAAAACCTGGAAGTAAGGGGAGAGTTCGTGCACTCCCAGGTCACCGGTATCCATTAAGCCCTCTGAGACTACTCTTAATTCTTAAGCTTTCTATACATTCTAAACTGTTTCTTTGCTACTAAATGTGCCTAATACTTGGCAAGATTTTATAAAGGTTGACTGAAGATCAAGAGAAGCTAAGACCAATGGATTTCTGTCTTTTGCTTCCTTAATATTTCTTTACTCTTTTCTCTGTTACATTTATCTAATTGCCCTTTACTATTGAGAACATGTTCAAGATTTGATGTGACAGGGAAAGGGATGGAAAGGACAGAAATGGTTTATAGTCAACCTTGACATATTCCTTTTCCTTTTGAACTGGGTAGGTAAAGGAGGAAGAAAAAGAAAACTGTTACTATTAGAGATCCAGGGGGTTGGCTCATACCCTGGCTGAGTGGTGATAGCTGCATTTACTCAGCAGTCAGTGGGAGCTCGCCTGCCTTCTCCCTGCTTTGGCTTACGCAGGGACGTCCAACCTGACTTTGTGAGGACTATTTTTGCTTATCTGTGGTATCAGATATCACGGAAAGTATGCACAGACCTTTTTTTGTGTGTGTGAATCAGACTTCATTAGTGTTTGTTTATTTAATGTGTGGCCCAAGACAACTCTTCTTCCAGTGTGAGCAGAGAAGAAAAAGTTGGACACCTCTTGAACCGTTGGTATTCATTATTGAGAAACCAGTTGGGCACTTACTGCTCCAGCTCTGTCCTTTTGGCATACCTTTCATCTCATCTGGGAATAGTAGGAATTGGCCACCTTAGTGGTAAATTTGGCTGGTATGGGAAGAGGAGACATTGCGTTTTTTTCACAGAGTAGACTTTATGGTTAGCCATGAAAAAGTGGTCAGATGGCATCACCTGGGTAGAATGCCATGGCATCATAGCTTACAGCAACTTCAAACTCTGGGGCTCAAGAGATCCTTTTGCCTCAGTTTCCTAAGTAGTTGGGACTACAGGAGCCTGCCACAACACCGGGCTAGTTTTTCTATTTTTAGTAAAGATGGTGTCTTGCTCTTGCTTAGGCTGGTCTTGAACTCCTGAGCTCAGGTGATCCACCTGCCTTGGCCTCCAAGAGTAGGATTACAGGTGTGAGCCACTAGGCTGGGCCACCTTTTTTTCATTTTTATTTTTTAAAGAGAATGGAATCTCACTGTGACATCCTGGTTGTAGTAGCAACCTTGAACTTGTGGTCTCAAGCAATTCTTCCACCTCTGCCTCCCAAACATCTGGGACTTCTATAGGCACATGCTGTCATACCCCACTAATTTTTTATTTTATTTTATTTTTTTTTTTTTTTTCAGAGAGACAGGGTCTCATGGTGTTTGCCCAGGCTGGTCTCAAACTCTTGGGCTCATATGATCCTTCCGAATTGGCCCCCCAAAGTGCTAGGATTACAGGCATCAGCCACTGTGCCTGGCTTTGCCTTGACTTTCTACCTTTTCTTTATTATCTGTCTCTATGCTTGGGTAATCCCCATTATTTGCTTTTTCATTTTTATTTCCAAACTACCCTGTGATTTTTTTATTTTAATTTTTATTTAGTTTTTTATTGTTGGGGATTCATTGAGGCAAACTACCCAGTGTTATTAGTACAAATCATAAAACAGTGTAGGGTACGCTACAAAGTTAAGCAGAATGTTTAACTTTATTGGGGTTATTCAGTAATAATTCTTTTATTTATTTTGTTTATCCTTTTATCTAATTCCCATAGTGTATGTTCCAAATTATGTGATACTCATTTAAACAAATGTCTTTGCCTTCTACTTTACTGAGAAGGCTGAGGTTGTCCAAGCAGTATTTCTTCCAATTCCCATTTAAGGAATTTAAATTTGACATAATTAAGTTATAGTCAAGACCTGTCTCTGGCTGGGCACTGTGGCTTACACCTGTAATCCTAACACTCTGGGAGGCCAAGATGGGTGGATTGCTTGAGCTCAGGAGTTCAAGACCATCCTGAGCAAGAGTGAGACCCTGTCTCTACTAAAAAGAGCGAGGCATTAAGGAGCTGGGCATTGTGACAAGTGACTGTAGTCCCAGCTGCTCAGGAAGCTGAGCAAGAGGATGGCTTGAGCTCAAGCATTTGAGGTTGCTGTGAGCTGTTACCCTACTGTACTCCATAAACAAACAGATAATCAAACAAAAAACCCAACTCTTTTATTAGCTCTGTAGCCTTAGACAAATGACAATCTCATAACAACTACTTCTGTCATCTCTGAAATATCTTTTAAGAAGTTTGATTATATGGGTAACCTAATTTGTAATACTTGTATCATTTTATGAAGTACTTCTGATTGAGTAGGTATAGGCATTTATAAAAAACTTAGCCACAAAAAGGTCACACTCATCTTCAGAAATGTCTATAGTCAGCATTAAGTTGTGGAGTGAACAGTGAGGACATCTAGGCTACAGTCCCGACTCCGACATCAACCATTTGGTGTGGTTTTGCTTATCTTGATCTGTTTTGTACTTTAGTTTCCTGGAATACCAATATCGTTTAGAGATTTTTCCCTCACTTTCTTCACACTTTGTGAAATAAATAATAAATACATTTATTTATTTGTGAGACAAAGTCTTACTCAATTGCCCTGGGGTTGAGTGCCATGGTGTCATAGTTCACAGCAATGTCAGACTCAAACCATTCTCTTGCCTCAGCCTCTCGAGCTGGGAATACAGGCACCCACCACAATGCCTGGCTATGTTTTTTAGAGACAGCATCTTGCTCTTGCTCAGGCTGCTTTTGAACTCCTGAGCTCAGGTGATCTACCTGCCTCGGCCTACCAGAGTGCTAGGATTACAGGTGTGAGCCACTGTGCCCAGTCCTAGAATTTTTATCATTTCATGTCTTAGATTTAAATCTGTATAATTTATTTTAAATTATTATTAAGATTTCTGAAAGATTCAAAGTTATTTACAAACCTTTTTTCATGTATCCATGTTTACCCAATTTCTATACTGTCTTACTGTCAAAAAGAAGTAGGATTAGGGACAATTTTTCCTTATTTCACAGAAACAAAGAAACACAGAAGGAATTCACCTTAGGTCAGAAAGTCAATCAGTAGTAAAGCCGAAGATTGACTTAAGGCATCCTGATTCAGTATTAAGTTCATTAAACTTCAATGTAGCATAACATGCTGACATATTATCCATGGCTGTGTGACTGATTCAATTTGAAAAACACATTTAAGAAAGAAAAACATTACCCATTAAGATTGATTGCTAGGGGTGGTGCCTGTGGCTCAGTGACTAGGGTGCCAGCCCCCTATACCTAGGGTGGAGGGTTCGAACCCGGCCATGGCCAAACTGCAACAAAAATAGCCAGGCGTTGTGGCAGATGCCTGTAGTCCTAGCTACTCTGGAGGCTGAGGCAAGAGAATCGCCTAAGTCCAAGAGTTGGAGGTTGCTGTGAGCTGTAATGCTATAGCACTCTAGCAAGGGCGACAAAGTGAAGACTCTGTTTCTAAAAAAAAAAAAAAAAAAAAGATTGATTGCTAGAACTTGACTTGGAAGCATCCATACTTTTTTGAGATTGTTAAAGCATTCTTAGATGTGTAGCATGAATGCCTTTGCTGTTATTTTAGGATATATTTTATTATTATTAGGTTTTAAACATTGAATTCATATATAATATCAACAGTGCCAACCTCACAAAGTAAAACTCGTAGACACTGAGATACTTTTTTTAAAATTCCTGTTTAGTTCTGGATTATTATACTAATGTAGAAGAGAAATAAAATATAACATTTTATAAAGTGGAAGATTTGATTTTTTCCCTTTGTTATATGAGTGCCAGGGTATAGAGAAGAGGAAAGATGGTGCATACTTTGATGATCTCTTTGCTACTGATAACCCAGAACTCACTGATGCTTTGTGTTGATAGATAATTCTGAGTCAACCTGTATAAATAGAGTAAGTGGTTAATTCATAAATTAAATTGACAAGAATTTGGTTTTCTTTGTTAAAGACCATCTCATTAAGAACATACTTTTAGGTATGAACATACTATTAGGCTTGAGAAAGTCATGCTGGAATTTTTCTTTAAGTTTAAAGAAAAATCAGTTTCTGGAATTTTCTTTAAGTTTAAAGAAAAATCAGTTTACTTACTAGATTTGTATTTATTAAATAATGAATTGGTTTATTAAAAAAACTCAACAATATCAGAACTATCAGTTCTATGGATTTCTAGTATTAGACATGACCTTGTGGAAGTTAACTGAAAATACAAATTGATTTAGCAATTGTGAAAAATGGAAAAGATGAGAGATTAAATATCTTAAACTCATTAAATAATTCTAAATGTTCAAGCAATTTGTTGATGCATAGCCATTTCCAGTCATATTTAAGTTTTACAGGTAATCTTTTTATCAGGGAAAAGCCTTCTTGGCTTATCAGTTCAATAAACAAATCCAGAAATCCTTGTGCTTATCCAAACTGCTTATTCTACTTTGTTGCATTCCTCTCACACAGAAATACAGTCCATACTAACCAGATTCTCTGCAAAACTGAGCGAGATTCCCAAGGACAGCGGCTGCTCCCAGCACATATCAGCAGTAACACCCTTCCAGATGATTTTTGAGGCAGGTTTTGTTGTGGTTCTATAAATTACTGATGACTTTATTGTTTTTTCTACAAATATAATAACAGGAAAGAAAAGCCTAGGCCCATCATGGGACCATGTTGAAGCAGGGGCACTGGTTCCTAAGTTTGCCTGTGCAGACATTAGGTCACCTAGGAGCTTCCAAAATCCTGATGTCTGTGTCCCACTCAAAGACATTGTGATTTAATTAGTCTGGGTGCTTTACTTGTTCAGGCTGCCATAAAAAATACTACCAAGTCGGTGGCTTAAACAACAGAGATTTATTTTCTCACAGTTCTGAAGGGTAGAAGTGTAAGATCAGGATGCTTTTGGGGTTGGTTTCTGGTGAGGCCTCTCTTCCTGGCTGATGTTCAACACTAATTACTTCTTTAAGTCCCTACCTCCAAATTCAGTCAAATTGGACATTAGGGATTCAACAGAGGAAGTTTGAGGGACAAAATCCAGTCCATAACAGGTGTGGCCTATGGCTTGGAATATTTTTTAAATGCCAGGTGATTCCTAATGTACAGATAAGTTTCAGAACAACAAAATAAGCCCTTATTTGAATTTGGATTTCCTGATAAAATAAAAATTTCCAGTGCAGATCATATTTAGATATATTTTTATTAGGTTGCTTTAAAGATCTCTTTACTGATTTATTTGTAATCCAGATATATGAGATTGCAATTTCACTCTCCATTCCTTTTAACAATTCTCTGATCTCCTTTCTTTTCTTCCTTGGAGTTGGTAGACACATAAGAAATTAGAGCATTCTTCCAGGAAGCATTTGGGAAGCCTTCTCCATGTCTGAATAATTATATGTTCCTTCTGAAAGGAATGGGTCTATACGGGACAGCATACATCCCTGGCTGTGCCTTATCTTCTTTAGGAAAACACGGGGTAAATAATTGGTAGCAGTTAATGATTAGTCAGCTCTCAAAGTATTAATGTCAAGTGGTAATAAAAAGGTGATTCCAGTGGACCAAGGAAAGCAATTCTAGGAAATGACGTTATATGTTTTAGCTAGCCGGAACAAGCAATAATTTGCTTACTTAACATTTAAATATGTTAATATTATTTAAGCCTCTTAACCACTCTATGAAGTAGATAGGACAAGGATCATCACATGATTTTATAGAGAAGAAAACTGAGATTCAAAAAACTTGACTGAATGTCATACAAAAGTTAAGCAGCAGAATTAGAACTTGAATCAAGGCTGGGTTTGGTGGCTCACATCTGTAATCCCAGCGCTTTGGGAGACTGAGGAAGAAGGGGACCATTTGAGGCCAAGAGGTAGAGACCAGCCTGGGCAATAGAGCAAGACCCTGTCTCTACCAAAAAATTAGCCAGGCATTATGGCGTATATTTGTAGTCCTAGCTACAAGGGAGGCTGAGGCAGGATGATCCTTTGAGCCCAGGAGTTTCAAGGATCAGTGAGCTTTAATCAAGCAACTATACGCCAGCCTCCCTGGTGTTTCAAAAGAGGAAAAAAAGGGCTGGATGCCATGGCTCATGCCTGTAATCTTAGCACTCTGGGAAGCTGAGGCAGGTGGACTGCTTCAGCTCACGAGTTTAAAACCAGCCTCAGCAAGAGTGAGACCCCGTCTCTAAAATATAGCCAGACGTTGTGGCGGGTGCCTGTAGTCCCAGCTACTCAGGAGACTGAGGCAAGTGGCCACTTGAGCCCAGGAGTTTGAGGTTGCTGTGAGCGATGATGCCAAGATACTCTACCCAGGCTGACAAAGTGAAACTCTGTCTCAAAAAAAGAGAAAAAAAAATTTTGAATGAAGAGAATTAGGGAGGAAAAGAGGGTTTGCAAAAGATTTCATCATGTATTCTTCAGTAGAGAGAAGGGTTGAATATTGAGGTTTATAGCAAAGACTATTTAATGGAGATATCCATGAAAAAGCTACAATAAATGATTTGGGCATGAGATAAAAACTAATTCCAAGAAAGGCTGAGGAAAGACTCATTCAGGAGAATATGGGTTTTTATGTTTATGTCCAGAGCAAGTCTGTGGAGTTCATTAGGCTAGACAACATGGTTCTCTAAAAGCAGTTAAGATCTTCTTGACAGCTTTATCTGTTTTTATAGGATCACATATATGTGCACAAACATGTCTGTAAATTTGTACCTCTGTGTATGTTTTTGTATCTGTCTAAGGGAGGACTGACTTCTGGAAAGTAATACAGGGCCCATGACTGCTTAAGTTCATACTTCTATATGCTATCATATAATTAGGCATATTTAAAGGTGAAGAATAAAACTATATGATTCAGTAGTAGGATTTTATGCTGCCCAAGCTGGCAGCATCTATTTTATTCTATAACAGCACATAAGTAAGTTCACTAAAAGCCACCTGTGAAAGCCTTTGAAGTCTCTGTCTCTGTTCCTCTGTCTGTCTCTAATAATTCTATGAGTGGATCTGAAAAGGGGCTGTTAGCTTTGTGTTCACTATCTTCTGCTGACTTGCCTAGTTAGTTCCCTTTATCCTCCCAGTCTGGGTTAGGTGCCAGTCTTTCTAGTGTTCCTTTTAGCACCCCATTAAAAAAAAAATTTGTCTCCAAATGTAGTTTAGATACTGGGTTTTACTCTGATCTGTCTTCATGTGTCTCCTGAAGTTCCACAAGAAGTGATAGCTGTTTAGATTCCATTTGTGTATAATTCTTATTCCTAAAGATATTTCTTCTTGGATGTCCAAAAAGCTTTCTGGGTTTTAATTACTTTTATGAGAAGAAATACCATAATTTGATTCATTTATTCTCTTGAATTTGTATATGTTTAGTAGGTATTTTTGTTTGTTGTGTTGTTACAGGTTGATGAAAAGCCCAGAAATTTGATGACAAATTGTTTGGTTATAAAGCATTTTTTACATAAAATCACTGTGGCGCACCCTAAGGTAATCTATTCTTTTGCACAATAATGCTTCTCTTGTTTAAGTCATATGTTACAAGAGACCACTGCTCTGTAGAACATGGAAGGATATGATAGCTTCTCTTTCTTTCAGTGAAGATGATTAAAACTTTTAATATTGAATTAATTGGCTCAGTGCCTATAGCACAGTAGTTATGGCGCCAGCCACATGCACCAAAGTTGGCAGGTTCAAACCTGGCCTGGGCCAGCTAAACAACAATGACAATTGCAACAAAAACATAGCCAGGCATTGTGGCGGACACCTATAGTCCCCGCTACTTGGTAGACAGAGGCAAGAGAATCGCTTGAGCCCAGGAATTTGAGGTTGTTGTGAGTTGTGATGCCACGGCACTATACCAAGGGTGACATGGTGAGACTCTGTCTCAAAAAAAATATATGTATATTGAATTAATTTGCTTTCTATGTCTTTTATTTTTTTTTTTAATGGAGACTCACTTTGTCCCCCTGGGTAGAGTTCTGCGGTGTCATAGCTAATAGCACCCTCAAACTTTGGGCTCAAGTGATCCTCTTGTCTCTGTTTTTTATTTTTTTAGTGAGGAAGGGTCTCACTCTTGCTGAGGCTGGTCTCGAACTTAGGAGCTCAGTGTTTCATCTGCCTCGGCCTCCCAGAATGTTAAGATTATAGGCGTGAGCCACTGCGCCCGGCCAAGTGGTTTCTGTGTCCTTAAGGCAATCATTATATTGGTTGTGTGACAAAGCTGAGAGGCCTCTGGACATAAAGCTTTCTTTTGAATTCTTATTTTTACTTTCTTACTTTCTTTATGTTTAATTCTATCAATCTAGATACCTCACTTCCCTCTGTGCTTCATTTTTTTTTTTTTCTTTTTTTTTTTTTGTTGTGTCCCTGCCTGTTGTCACAGAGGTGGAAGGTGGACTACCAGGGTCGAACCTCTGGTCTTTGAACTGCAGTGCCAGAACTCTGGTGCCAAGCCTCAGTGATTGGAGACATTCCCCAATCCTGGGAGCATGTGGAGAACTTTTTTTTTTAGCATACAGATTCCTGGGCTCTGCCCCAGATGTCCTAATCAAAAACCTCCAGAGATGGAACAATGATCTGAAATTTTCAGTTTTCCCTAATTGGAATGATAATCACCAAATTCAGGAAAGTGTTACCTTTGGGTTGGGGCTGAGGAGAGGCACCGGGGACTTCAGCTCTGCCAGGAAAGCTCAGTTTCTTAAACTGGGTGAAATATACGATGATGTGGTTAGGTCAGCCCTTACACCATGTTACATGTCTAATTCACAGTCCGGACTTTAAAGTACCCATAGATGCTGTAAGCAACTAGGTTTGGGATCCTTTAAGTGGTGGCTAGGGTCTTTTCCAACTCTAAATTTATCTGACCTAAAGCAGCTGGAATTCAGGGGCCATTTCTGTAGATCTGCTGATCTCTTTTGTCACCAATCAGACCTGGTTCCTGCTGGGCTCACCCGTCTAGGTTGTGTGCTTCATTTTTCTTTTAAACCTAGATAATAAACCTTTAACTGATTTTCTCCTTTCTTTTTTTTTTTTTTTGAGACAAAGTCTTACTCTGTCGCCTTGGGTAGAGTGCTGTGGTGTCATAGCTCACAGCAACCTCATACTCTTGGGCTCAAGTGATCCTCTTGCCTCAGGCTCCTACCACAATGCCCATCTAGTTTATCTTCTTTTCTGAAGTGACTGACTATAAGAACAAATAAGGATATTTGTCTTTTTTTTTTTTTAAGAGAGAGAGGGCTCTGCTCTATCACCCAGACTGGAGTGCAGTGACATGAACACAGCTCACTGTAACCTCTAACTCCCAAGCTCAAGCAATTCTCGTGGCATAGCCTCCTGAGTAGCTAGGACTATAGGCACACACCACCACACCCAGCTAATATTCAAATTTTTGTAGAGATAAGGATTTCATTATGTTGCCCAGGCTGGTCTTGAACTTCTGGCCTCAAGCAGTCCTCCTGCCTTGGCCTCTGAAAGTGCTGGGATTACAGGTGTGAGCCATTGTGCCCAAGCAAAATAAGGAAATTTTGATAAAATATTTTTTAACATTAGAGAAATAAATTTTTAATCCTTATCTTAGTTAGCTTTTAATATATTTATAAAGATGAACACAGTTAAATATGTCATATGACCTCCCCCTTTTCTTGTGCTATCTTCTTGCTTTTTCTGTCTTCAGCAGGGTTTAATTGCTTATTGCCAGTCACTATTCTAAGTGCTCTCTATACACTCAGTCATTTAATCCTTACAACAACCCCATGGAATAGGTTTTATTGTCATCTCTATTGCTTTTTCAGAGGCAGGGTCTCATTCTGTCACCTAGGCTAGAGTACAGTGGCCTAAACATTGCTCACTACAGCCTTGAATTTCTGAGCTCAAGTGATCCTCGTGCCTCAGCATCCTGAGTAGCTAACTACAGGCATAGTCCACCATGCCCAGCTAATTAAAAAAAAATAAATTTAAAGACAGGGTCTTGCTATATTGCCCAGGCTTCTCTTGAACTCCTGGCCTCAGGTGATCCTTCTGCTTCAGCCTCTGAAATAGCTGGCATTATGGGCATGAGTGTGCTTGGTGATGGATGGGTTAATCAGCTTGATTTGATTATTCCATATAGGACACATAAATCACATTGTAACCCATGAATGTATGTAATTATAGTTTGTTGATTAAAAATAGTAAAAATAGTATTAATTAAAATTTTTTTTAAAGAATATTCTTTTCAGCTGGGCCTGGTAGCTCATACCTGTAATCCTAGCACTCTGGGAGACTGAGATGGGTGGACTGCCTGAGCTCAAGAGTTTGAGACCAGCCTGAGCAAGATCAAGACTCCATCTCTAAAAAAAATAGCTGAGTGTTGTGGTGGGCTGCTAATCCCAGATACTGGGGAGGCTGAGGCAAGAGGATCACCTGAGCCTAGGAGTTTGAGGTTGCTGTGAGCTATGACCACCACAGCATTCTACCCAAGGTGACAAAGTGAGACTCTGTCTCAAAGAAAAAAAAGAATATTCTTTTCTTTTAGGGATTGAGTATGGAAGTTTTTATTTATTTATTTATTTATTATTATTAATTTTTTTTATAGAGACAGAGTCTCACTTTATGGCCCTTTGGTAGAGTGCTGTGGCATCACACAGCTCACAGCAACCTCCAGCTCCTGGGCTTAAGCGATTCTCTTGCCTCAGCCTCCTGAGTAGCTGGGACTATAGGCGCCCACTACAATGCCCGGCTATTTTTTTGTTGTTGTTGCAGTTTGGCCGGGGCTGGGTTTGAACCCACCACCCTCGGCATATGGGGCCGGCGCCCTACTCACTGAGCCACAGGCGCTGCCCAAGTATGGAAGTCTTTAATCTCTATCCTGGCTCATGTTAAATCTCGTACTTCATTTACTGTTTTGCAGATCAGATTTAATTTCAGTCTAAAGGTAAATGGAATCCTGTCCAAGGAAATCTTTGGGTAAGTCCTTAAGTCCATGGCTTAATCTGATGTTATGGCTCTGCAGTTTTTCTCAGCCATTATTGTCCTATTTCCAGTAGGGTCACACTTTGATTTATTGACCCAAAGTTACCTTGAAACTAATTTTCTGAGATCTCCACATTTTCTTTTTTGGGGGTGGTGGTGGGGAGACAGAGTCTTACTTTGTTGCCCTTGGTAGAGTACTATAACGTCACAGCTCACAACAACCTCAGACTCATGGGTTCAAGCAATTTTCTTGCCTCAGCCTCCAAAGTAGCTGGGACTACAAGCGCCCACCACAACACCCAGCTATTTTTAGAGACGGGGTCTCGCTGTGGTTCAGGCTAGTCTCAAACCCGTGAGCTCAGGTGATCTGCCCACCTTAGCCTTCTAGATTACAGGCATGAGCCACCGTGCCCGACCCTCACATTTTCTTATTCCGTATTAACTTTTAGTAAACAAATAGATTCATCTAAACCTTTCATGTCTTTCCCTTTCACTAGAGAAGGTGAACTTAAACATTTTCATTTTCCCCTTCTATTAATTAGTTACTGAATTCTAGTAATCACAGGGGTGATAGCAGAGATTGATTTTAGAATCTGTGAGAGATAGCTTAGCTTTTCTTTGCTTTGCAGGGTAGAGAATGAACCCACATTGAATCTGTGGAATGGAATTGCTCTTGTCATAAACTCACGGCATTATGTAAGGTGAAGGTGAAAAGCATTGTTTGCTGTCTCCATGTTTGACTCTCCTATTTCGAAGATGAGTGTGGTTAGAAATTGGAAATTGTCTCACTTGTCATTTTTCTTAAGAAAAATGGCTGCTTGAGCCCAGGAGTTTGAAGTTGCAGGGAGTTATGATGATGCCATGGCACTCTAACCTGGACCACAGAAAAAAGAAAAGTAGAAATAACACTTTTAAGTTATTGATGTTGAAAACTGTTATTGTTCTTGGCTCCCTGAATATGTTCTACTTAACCTGAGGACACGTTCCTCTCTTCTCCATGCCTTATTTTCTTCTATAAATGAAAAGAAACAGACCATGCTATTATAAACCCATTTAGAAATAAGAGAGGTCTGTGAATTTAAGTTTTCTTGAACTTTTGGCTAGAGAGATAGTATGAATACAAAGATATTCATTATCTATTATTTTTTGTGCATCAGCCTTTTGCATAAGTTGGGAAAACATCCTTCTACCCATCTCAACCTCCTTGAGACTCCAAACATAAATTCATAGAGGAAATGGCAATAATATGGCACAGACAAAACCCTCTGCCTCACCTTCTCCTGTTATTCAGCTGCTACAGAATCCAAAGTGAACATGAGCTATATTTATTTTTAAAAAGACCTAATATATGCTTAAGTCCCTGTGTATATGCCCCAAGTCAATACCAGTAAGTCATAAGGATGTTACGACTTGAAGAGACTGTCTAAGATTTTTTGGACTATTTTCTTATTCTCACCCAAAATTACACTTCACATGAAAATTTATTTATTTATTTATTTATTTTTGAAATAGAGTTTCACTTTATTGCCCTGGGTGGATTGCTGTAGCATCACAGCTCACAGCAACCTCAAACTCTTGGGCTTAAGTGATTCTCTTTCCTCAGCCTCCCAAATAGCTGGGACTACAGGTGCCTGTCATAATGCTTGGCTATTTTTAGAGATGAGTTCTCACTCTGACTTAGGCTGGTCTTGAACCTGTGAGCTCAGTCAGTCTACATGTCTCAACCTTGCAGAGTGCTAAGATTACAGGCATGGGCCACTGAGCCCAACCTTAAATAATTTCTTTCTTTTTTTTTTTTGAGACAGAACCTCAAGCTGTCATCCTTGGTAGAGCCGTGGCATCACAGCTCACAGCAGCCTCCAACTCCTGGGCTCAAGCGATTCTCTTGCCTCCGTCTCCCAAGTAGCTGGGACCTCAGGCGTCCGCCAGAATGCCTGGCTGTTTTTTGGTTGCAGACGTTGCTGTTTGGCGGGCCCGGGCTGGATTCGAACCTGCCAGCTCAGGTGTATGTGGCTGGTACCTTAGACGCTTGAGCCACAGGCACTGAGCCAGATAATTTCTTAAGAGGAAAAAACAGGGGAGGCACCTGTGGCTCAAAGGGGTAAGGTGCTGGCCCCATATGCCAAAGGTGGTGGGTTCAAATCCAGCCCTGGCCAAAAACTGCAAAAAAAAAAAAAAAAAAGGAAAAAACAGTTAAATTTGTCTTGTGTTTTCTGACAGTAGACCAAAATTTGGTACAACTGAATCATGCTGTAGCAGAATCCACCCTGTGCTAGGACACCCAGTAACACTTTCCATCTCTGACGACGTGATTGGCATGGACTTGTCAGGAGAGCTAACACTTACGCCAGCTGCTGCTCTCTGCCCTACCCCGAAGGACTTTTCCAACCAGTTGAACAGGATTTCTTCAGTTTCCATATCTTTTTGATGACAAATTCTGTCCAATTGTCTTTAAAGATGGGTTTTTAATGCCCTAATTTTAGGAAAGCCTTTAGTATGTGAATTCCGCAGCTACAAGCATGTGTGATTTGTATAAAAACATATAATACTGGGAAAGAGAAGTTAATTATTACTAAGGAAGTAAGTAAGGGAACTGGGTTAAGAGATGATGAGTGCCTAAATTAAGAGTGTGGTGGGGCTCAGTGCCTATAGTTCAGTGGTTAGGGTGCCAGCCATATACACTGGGGCTGGTGGGTTTGAACCAGGCCAGGCCTGCCAAACAACAATGACAACTACAACAACAAAAAAAAATAGCTGAGTGTTGTGGCGGGCACCTGTAGTCCCAGCTACTTGGGAGGTTGAGGCAAGAGAATCGCTTAAGCCCAAGGCTTTGAGGTTGCCGTGAGCTGGGATGTCACAGTACTCTACGGAGGGTGACAAAATGAGACTGTGTCTAAAAAAAAAAAAAAAAAAAAAGTAGTGTGGTGGTGTGCACCTAGAGTCCCAGCTAGTCAGGAGGCTAATTCAAGAGGATAGCTTGAGCCCAGGTGTTGAAGGCTACAAGGAGCTATGATTGGGCTACTTTACTCTGGCCTGGTTGACAGAGTGAGACCATGTTTCTTAAAAAAAATTTCCATGAAAAAAAAATATTTCCATGGATGGTTAATAGAATAATGATACTGTCAGCAAAATGCAAAACATTAATAGCATATTTAGGAGATAAAGAAGATGAGTTTGGCTTTGAACATGTTGAATTTATGATGCCTGCAGGACATCCTTTGAAGATGGAAAGCATCTATATAGAAATCTTGGTCTGGAACTGGGAAGTGATCAGGTTTTTAGAGTGTCAGTTTCCATAATAGGTGAAGTGTCCTGTAGGGCTGTGTTTAAAACATGGCACAGGGATGTAATTCACCCTTAATTGGCTGTTTGCCTAGAGGCCACTTACCTAACCAGCCTAAGCCTTTCCCTCCTTACTATAAAATGGGGATAATAATGCCTGCCTGGTAGATTTGTCTACTTTCCCTCTCAAAGGTTGTATTGTTCTTTTGGTGCTTGTTTGCTTATTTTTTAGAATTAACTAAAATTATCTATATGAAGCACACTGACACATAATAAGTGCTCAATACTTATTAATTATTATTACAATGTGATTGGAGCTATAGGAGTAAACAAAGTTACAGAAGAGCATAAAGAATGAGAACAAAGCTGGATGCAGTGGCACCTGCCTATAATCCCAGGTCCTTGGGATGCTGAGGCAGGAGGATCACTTGATCCCAGGAGTTTGAGGCTAGCTAGCCTGGACAACACAGTGAGACCCTGTTTGAATTTTAAAAATAAAAAGAATGAGAACAGAAGCGGTATGGAATGATAGATGTCAGTTATTTGACAATATCAGAATATCTTACTGGGGATGTGGAGGGACAGGACAGTGGTAAAAACTATACATGGACACTTCATATTTTAAAACATCCTTTTTCTTAATATCTAGATAGTACAGAAGAGTATAAAGCAAAGAATAAAAGTTTCTTCTTTTTTCTCATTCCATTTTCTAGAAGGAATAAAACAAATTTTCTTTCCTCTTAGAGTTTGTATTTTGGTGGAAAAGTTTAAATAAGTAGATATTAGGGGGCCAGGTGTGGTGGCTCTCATACCTATAATCCTAGCATCTGGGAATCTGAAGCAAGTGGGTTGCCTAAGCTCAGGAGTTCAAGACCAGCCTGAGCAGGAGTGAGATCCCATCTCTAAAAACAGCTGGGCATTGTGGTGGATACCTATAGTCCCATCTACTTGGGAGGCTGAGACAAAGAGGATTGGTTGAGCCCAAGAATTTTAGGTTGCTGTGAGCTATGATGCCACAGCACTCTCCAAGGGCAACAAAGCAAGACTTTGTCTCAAAAATAAATAAATAGATAAGATATCAGGTAGTGATAGTGCAGCAAATTCAAAGCAGGTGAAGAGATGGAGAATGATGAGGATATTATTTTAAATATGATCAGTGAATAGTCTTGAGGTAAAATTTTAATCAAGAGAGAGAAGTAGCACTGAAAACTCAGGTGGGATTTCAGTTTCTGAGAGTGGCAAACTAGATAATTTAGACCAACCCTCCCAGTGAAGACAAAGGCTGGATGAAATATACAAACATCAGAAGCATCAATGAACTAGGAATTTCTCAGCCATGATTTAGGAGAGAATAAAATTACAGAGAGCTGACCTAGCATCAAGGCTGCTTTTGTCCTATGGGTCATTTGCCAATTAAAACCAGTAGCTGAGAGGCTAAAATGTACTTCTGAATCAGTGTGAGACAAGAAGGCCAGAGTCCAGGCCTGCTGAATTTGGGGGTGCTATTAAAACACTCCTTGTTTTGGCAGGAATAAGTAAAAGCCTCCATTTTAAGGAGTTAACCTGGTGTAAACTGTCCTTCATATGGACTGCATGTTTTTTAGTTATCTAGGCAGCCCAGAAAATCTTAAACTTTGAAATTGGATTAGAGTGATTCTAGATGCGTTATAGAAGCAAATACAAATTATTTCTGGAAGAAGGAATTGTTTAACAATTTTTCTAATACGATAATGTCCAGAGGACAGAAACAATATTTGAAGAGTTAATGGCTAAAACAACTAAAACAGATTTTAAAACTCAGCCATCAGGCAGAATATATAAACAAAGATATCTGTACCTATAGAAGATCAAAGACAAAGAAAAAAACCTCAAATCAGCAAGGAAGACAGATAATCTTCAAAAGAGGAACAAAATTGACAGCTGACTTCTCCATAACAATGGAATGTGGTAAACGAATAGTGTTAATGCCCTGAAATAAAATAATCATCAACCTAGAATTTCATACCCAGTAAAAATATTCCTCAAGTTAAAAGGTAATGAACCTACCTATGTATTATTTCAATGTCATAATCCACATAGCAAGAAGAATTCAATTGACTTCAGAACATGGTATTTTGATTGTACATTGTTAGTGGGATATGCTCTAAGGATGAAATGAAGTACAGAGAACTCTTAAAATTCACTCAGTGGTCTAGATTATTACTAATAATATTGGTATTTATATTGAAATTGTTATATGCATACTTAGGATAAAACAAAATAAGTAATTATGTTAACATTGTTAGGAACCAAAATTTTCAGCATCAGATAGAAGATATATGAGTATAAATTCAAAGAAATAACATGGCTTGGCACCCATAGCTCAGTGGTTAGGGTGCCAGCCACACACACCAAGGATGGAGGTTCAAATCCGGCCCAGGCCTGCTAAACAACAATGACAACTGCAACAAAAAAAATAGCTGGGTATTGTGGCAGGCGTCTGTAATCCCAGCTACTCAGGAGGCTGAGGCAAGAGAATCGATTAACCCCAAGAATTTGAGGTTGCTGTGAGCTATGACGCTACAGCACTCTACCGAAGGTGATAGGGTAAGATTCTGTCTCAAAAAAACCAACCAACCAAATAAACAAAAAAACCCCCAAAGAAATAACATAAGTTTTTTTAAAAAGCAACTTCAAACTACAATTGAGAATGCCAATCTAAATCCACAATTTGTATGGCTTTTAAAATGATTTATTTTTTAATTATTTCCATTGAAAAAACCTACAGGCGGCGGCGCCTGTGGCTCAGTGGGTAGGGTGCCAGCCACATACACCCAAGCTGGCGGGTTCGAACTTGGCCTGGACCAGTTAAAACAACAATGACAAATTGCAACAAAAAAATAGCCAGGCCACTGTAATGGGCACCTGTAGTCCCATCTGCTTGGGAGGCTGAGGCGAGAGGATTGCTCAAGCCCAAGAGTTTGAGGTTGCTGTGAGCTGCAACTCCACAGCACTCTACCCAGGGCAACAGAGTGAGACCATCTCAAAAAAAAAAAAAAAAAAGAAAAAGAAAGAAAAAACCTACAGGCAATGACAATTCACTAGTAGTGAATAGTACTCACTATTCATAGTACCCTAAATGTGTTCTCTAAATACTATTGCTCACTAAAATGGCTGATTCTAGTCCTAGAGTGGAAATGTACAGGACGAACCTGGGTAGCATGCTGGGTCAGAAGGCAAGGGCGTCATCAAAGGCCAGTAAGATTGTTTCAGAAAGATTTAGGGACTTTCACTTCTGGCCATGATAGAATAATAGACTGATTTAACATCCCACCTTGAACAAATGGACAAATTATATTCAACAGCAGCTTTCATATACTGGTAGTATGTAGGACAGTGGTTCTGGAAAGAAGTGAACACTCTGATTATCCTACTGTACTTTCTAAGGAGCATTTCCAGGCTGCGGTGCAGGGAGGAGAGACCCAACTAGAGTCTGATGGATCTCTCTGAGTTGAGGAGACAAAGTTCAGAGTTCATGGAGGTCTGAGAAGCTAGAATGCATAGGAAAGAGTTCTGAAGAGGAAAAGAAATGCGCAGAGACAGCAAGCTCCAGACAATAATCCTTGGAGCTTACGTGGAGCTGGGCAAGTTTATTTCCACCAGGCAGAATGAAAAACCTGTTTCATGGGGTATCAGGTAGAGTCCTCAGAAAGATTTGACTTAGTAGCAGGGAAAAAATTTGCTCAAGACCGGTGGTTCTCAACCTTCCTAATGCCACAACCCTTTAATACAGTTCCTGTGGGTCACGACCCACAGGTTGAGAACCACTGCTCTAAACTATAGACTTCTCAAGTCCCAAATAACAAAGCTTGAAAACAAGACCCCAAAGCCTCAAATTATTTCCGAGTAATTTTATAGCTTCCCAGAAAATAGTTTAAGAATATAAGAATACAAAAATACTCTTCACCTAACAAGGTGAACTTCACATTGCTTAGCAGCTAATGAAAAACTACTTCACTGGCAAAGAAGCAGGAAATTAGGATCCACAATGGAGAAAAGAACCAATTAATAAAACCTACCCAGAAGGTCACAGATTATAGTGAACAATGACATTAGAATAGATAAGATGTATAACTATATTCTATCAATATATGTTCAACAAGGGAGAGGAACAATTGAGCAAATGGAAGATACAAGAAAAAAGACCCAAATTGAACTTGTAGAGATAAAAATTAAAATTTTTAGGATAAAAATACCCTGAATGAGATCAATGGCAGATTACACACTAAAGAAGAAAAATAAGTAAACTTGAAGCTATACAACTAGAAACTAAAATGAAACACAAAAGAAGATGTGTATGATGTCAACCCATCATACAAAAGAAAAATGAAGAGGGCGTAGTGAACTGGGGGACAGCCTCAGGCAGCCTAGTTCAGGGATGTGTGATTGGAGTCCTGAAGGGAGAGAGAGCAGATAAAATATTTGAGGAAATAATGGCCCCTAAATTTTCAAATTCAATAAAAACTATAAACCAGCAGATCCATGATCAATGAAACAAAAGCAAAAGAAATATGAAGAAAATGAAACCAAGACACATTACAGTCAAACTGCATAACAGTACTAAAGAAAGAATCTTAAAAGCAGCTAGAGATAAAAAGGTAGAGGAACAAAGGAAAGAATTATAGCATATTTCTTACCAGAAACTGTGTTAGCCAGAAGAAAGCATGGCTACTAAAGTAGTAAAAGAAAATCGTTAATAACAACAACGAAAGAAAATTGTCCATGTGAAATTCTATACCCAGTGAAATATTTTTTAAGAATGAAGAATTTTTCAGATATATGCAAGATAAAAGAATGAATCACCAGCAAACTTGTATTATAAAAAATGTTAAAGGAAATCTTTCAGGTGGAAGGAAAATGACAGCAGATAGAATTCTAGACCTACACATAGAAAAGGGCACTAGAAATGGTATCTAAGTGGGTAGATGCATATATAAAATTTTTCGTCTGGGCAGCACCTGTGGCTCAAAGGAGTAGGGCGCTGGCCCCACATGCTGGAGGTGGTGGGTTCAAACCCAGCCCTGACTAAAAACTGCAAAAAAAAAAAAAAAAAAAATTGTCTTTTTTTTTTTTTTTTTTTTAAAGACAGAGTCTTACTATGTCGCCCTCTGTAGAGTGCTGTGGTATCGTATCACAGCTCAGAGCAACCTCAAATTCACAGTCCTGGGCTCAAGCAATTCTCTTGCCTCTGTCTCCCAAGTAGCTGGGACTACAGGCGCCCGCCACAGTGCCCGGCTATTTTTTTGTTGCAGTTGTCATTATTGTTTAGCAGGCCCGGGCCGGTTCAAACTCGCCAGTCTAGATGTATGTGGCTGGCACCCTAACCACTGAGCTGTGGGTGCCAAGCCAGATTTTTGTCCTTTAAAAAAAAAAACTCTTTAAAAGGCAATTGACTGTTTACAGCTAAAATAACAGTATTTATAACATACATGGAAGCAAAATGTGTGGCAATAATAACACAAAGGCCAAGAAGGGAGAAATGGAAGTATCTTGCTGGATTCTTTCTTTCTTTCTTTCTTTCTTTTTTTTGCAGTTTTTGGCCATTGCTGGGTTTGAACCCACCACCTCTGGCATATGGGGCTGGCACCCTACCCCTTTGAGCCACAGGCACCACCCTGGATTCTTATACTATATGTAAACTGTTACCATTATCATTTGAAGTTTACTATGATCAGTTAAGATTATATAACCTTAGGCTTGGTGCCCATAGCTCAGTGTTTAGGGTGCCAGCCACATACACTGGGGCTGGTGGGTTCAAACCCAGCCCAGGCCTCCTAAACAATAATGACGACGACAACAACAACAAAAATAGCCGGGTCTTGTGGCAGGTAGCTTTAATCTCAGCAACTTGGGAGGCTGAGGCAAGTGAATTGCTTAAGCCCAAGAGTTTGAGGTTGCTGTGAGCAGTGATGTCACATCCCTCTACTGAGGGCGACATAGTGAGAATATCTCAAAAAAAAAAAAAATTGTATAAGCTTAAAGCAATCCCTAAATTAATATGGCAGTTATAACTAATAATCTAAAAAGAAGATAAAATAGAACTATAAAAATTATCTAATCCAAAATAGAATCTGAAAATATAAAAGTGGAAAAACACAAGGAATAAATGAAAAGTAGAGAACAAGATGATAGATTTAAACCACACCATAAATAGAAAAACTAACTGGGTGTAGTGGCTCATGCCAGTAGTCCCAGGTATTCAAGAGGCTGAGGCAAGAGGCTGGCTTGAGCCTAAGAGCTTGAGGTTGCTGTGAGCTGCAACGCCACGGCACTTTACCCAGGACAATAGAGTGAGACTCTGTCTCAAAAAAATATATATACATATGTATATACACATATATGTATGAATAAATAAGTAAATTGCACCATAGCTATTTCCTGATAAATGGCTTTAAATGGTTTAAACAATCCCGTTAAAAGATAACCATATGTTTTGGCTCTTCAGATTGTCCATTCTTATTTTGAGTTTGCAGCATCTCAAAGATCCCCTGACTGTAAACAGTGACTGTGTTGGCTTTACTTTGTGTGTTAATGCCTTCTGAGATTTGTGAGGGAGACTTCATTTATGGGTAATGCCTCCCCTTTTTCGAAATGTTGTGACTTTCCATAATGTCCCAGTGCCTCCTGGGCAAGAATTTTAATATTCATATTTAATACCTTGTGTTTACCCTGTAGAAAGAGGATAAAGACAAGAAAAGTACATAGTCTGATTGCTTTAACCTTGGTTCAGGGGACAAGAGAGGTTAAGCAATGGTTCTTAATGGGGAGATTTTTGTCCTTAGAGGACATTTGGCAATATCTGGAGACATTTTGATTGTCATGGGAGAGGGGTATGTCAGGAGGGGTAGTACTGGCATCTAGGTAGAGGCCAGGGATGGTGCTGAATAGCCTGCAGTGCATAAGACAGTCCCTGACCCCCCCATCCCCGTCGAAGACTTTTTGGCCTAAGGTGTCAATACTCCAGAGGTCAGGAAACCCTGGGTTGGAGGTAAGATGAATGTAGGAATGGTTAAGTCCAGAGAAGGAGACCATTTTAGGGGCCTGTCTGCCTCTGTCTTATTTAGAGAATAAGGTTAGAGATGGTAAGAAGTTTCCTTCTCAATTTAAACATACATACTTTCTAGAAAATATTCCTTTGTATATGCTTCTGTTTTATTTATTTATTATTTATTTATTTATTTTTGAGACAAGAGTCTCACTATGTCGTCCTCGGTAGAGTGTTGTGGCATCACAGCTCACAGCAACCACAAACT
Organism: Loris lydekkerianus; assembly: GCA_963574355.1. Classification (NCBI taxonomy): domain Eukaryota; kingdom Metazoa; phylum Chordata; class Mammalia; order Primates; family Lorisidae; genus Loris; species Loris lydekkerianus. Next base: position 18,130 of record CAUYPK010060611.1, on the reverse strand, counting down.
CTAGGGCTTAAGCAAGTCTCTTGCCTCCCAAGTAGCTGGGACTACAGGTGCCCGCTATAATGCCTGGCTATTTTTTTTGTTGCAGTTGTCATTGGTGTTTAGCTGGCCTAGGCTGTGTTCGAATCCACCACCTTTGGTGTATGTGGCTGACGCCCTAACCACTGTGCTAGGGGCGCCGAGCCAGCTTTCGTTTTATTAAGACAAGATCTTGCTCTGTCATTTGAGTGCAGCGGTGTCATAATAGCTCAGTGTAACCTCAAACTCCTATGCTCAAGTGACCCTCCCACCCAGCTTCCTGGGTAGCTGGAATTACAGGTGCCCACCACCAAACCTGGCTAATTTTTCCCTTTTATGTACAGAGAGGGGCTCGCTCTTGCTCAGGCTAATCTTGAACTGGCCTCAAGCAATCCAACTGCCTCAGTCTCCCAAAGTGCCCTTTGTATAAACTTCTATTCTGGCCTGTATCACAGTATATTATAGTTTATTGGTTTTTATGTCTGTCTCCCATACTAAATACAATAGATATTAAATCTGAATATGCATTTTTTTACCCAAGAATTTAGAACAATGTTAGCCTAGGAGCCACTCAAATCTATGATCGAATGCAGAGGAGGAATAAATGAACTGTGCCAATATTATACCCATAGCTCACATTCATCAAACTCAGAGTAAATTTCTGGATATCTTAGTGGCTGGACTTCTGGTGCTTCACAACTATCTTCCGTGTGGAAAAGGCCAAGTGTGTAATTGCATGGCACACTTGTTCATTTCTGGGAGCATGAGCTGGGTCAGTGTTGTGTTTGTTTTATACAAGTGAATACATAGTCGTAAGAAACTAAAATTTGACAGTTTTCTTTAGCAACTATACATATTTCTGTATGGACCTTTGGGTCTGCCTCTGATGTCAAGTCCAGAGCAGCCAGTTACTAGTGTCTTCAGAGATACCTCTTATTTCATTGACTGGAAAAAATACCACTTGCATGTGGTGCCCAATTTGGATCTCAATTTGGATAGAGGTATGTCTCCCTCTCTTTGTTTAAGAATGAAGAAACCTGAAAGTTATTACAGAAAGGAAATATAAATAGCAGGTGTATATAAAAATAAGACCCAGTAATCTGACGGCTTAGGTTGGGATGGGGGATGAGAAATGCTTCATGATAAAATGAGAAAATCCACATAAAATTACTTAAAAAAATTAAAACACAACATAAATGCACGAAAATGGTGTTAAGCCTAGGAAGCTGGCTATAACATAACATTCATGTGGGGCTAAAAACATTAGCACTGGGTGAATCATGCTAAAAGTTGGTAGTTAATAACTGAACCAATAAATAAAACTGGGAAGTAGTAATATACATCCCTGGGCTGATGTCTAGGAGGTTGTAAAAGGTTTGAGATTGACTATTGTTTGCTAGAATCCTTTGAAGTTTAAAAGGTAGTCTGGTCATATGGACTCTGAGGAAGATGACGGGTAAGAAAGAGGTATTCTAGGGTTGTGACTGGTATGAGAAGATTGGAGCCTTCTGGAGTGAGGCAGTGACAGAATCTCTACCTAGGAGGTGAACCTCAAGGTAAGATTCCTTTGTTCTTGACCAGAGGGTGGGTATGAGAGGAGGGCAACCTGGGACAGGGTCTCAGAAGGTAAGTAGTTTGTGAGCAAACAATGTTTGGTTTTATTCTGTCAGCCCATCAGGATTTTGGATAGGGGGGTGACCTAGGTGAATTTCTAGAAATCTCCATCTCTTTTTCCCTTTCACTTTTGTTTTCAAGTTTTGTTGGTTTACTTTATTTTTTGCCACTTTGTGATGAATGTCCTCAGTTAACTTTGCAAATGAATGAGGCAGGTGGATTGCCTGTGCTCATGGGTTCGAGACCAGCCTGAGCCAGAGCAAGACCCCACCTCTAAAAATAGCTGGGCATTGTGGAGGGTGTCTGTAGTCCCAGCTACTTGGGAGGCTGAGGCAAGAGAATTGCTTAAGCCCAAGAATTTGAGGTTGCTGTGAGCCATGACGCAATGGCACTATACCAAGGGCGACAAAGTGAGACTCTGTCTCAAAAAAAAAAAAAAAAAAAAGTGGAAATGAATATGTAAAAACTGTCCCCTCATCTCCTTCCCTCATTACTCTCAGGGGTAGAACCAGGATCCACACAGAGGTGCTTCTCTGGATGGCTCTGGAAGGAGCAGTAACCTGATTATCTTCCAAAGGATCAAGGTGCTAGAAAGTGACCATAAGGCTTTGGATTACCTAGGAATACAAATATCACATAGTATTTGGGTGGAGAACATCCATAAATTTTGGAGTCAGTCTGGAAAAAGGTCTAAAACTCAGTTCCACCATATGGTGGCTCACATTGGGCAAGGTATTTAACCTATCTGTGCCTCTTATCTGTAAAAGGCATAAGAATAGGTCCTATCCCATGATGTGTTATGAAGTCTAAATGCTAAGGTAATATATGAGGCTTTAACATGGTACCTGGCATGTAGCACAAGCTAGCTGTTATTACTCAGGCTTGAATCTGACCTCTGCCTTTTATTAGCCACACCCGCCTTAGAAAGTTGTATGAGGAATCCATGAATTTAAGTGTTTCCCAGTAAATACAAAACAGTGTTGTTTGGTTTGCATTTTACATAACCAGTTGTTATTTTGATGCTGTTCCTGTGAGTCAGTCATTATCATTTGCTTCCTTTGTGTGGATAGAGAAGTAATTGAAGAGGGGAAGTGAATGTTTGAATTTAGACCTATTCTCAGATCCTTCTTTATTCAGAATATATGTCCCTTAGCATTTTGAAGGCTTTACTTACCTCCAGCATCGGTGTGCTCTCTTGTCCTCTAGATTTGGTGCTTCCAGATATGAGTTATCAGGTGGAATCCAGCAAGGGGGCTCAGTCCCAGAACGCAGACACTCAGGGACACACTCTGCTGCTTTTTCTCTTTCTGGATTTCCACAATGGGTTTCCAGCCCAGCAAATGGAAATCTTGGGTAAGTAGCATGGGAGAATGGGGTTGCCAGCTGGGGTGTGCCAGCTGCTGACAGGGTAAAGAAAGGGAGCCTTGAGTAATGCACATGTCTGAATTAGATGTATTATTATATAATAAATAATTTAAGTAAAAAACCTTGCCTATTAAATTAAACAAAACACAACCTCCATGATGTTGCTATATCACATAAATTAGGACATTCCCAGATTTGGTTAGCCAGAAATCTGCAGATCCTTAATTTGTTTCCCAGTGAATCCAAAACAATGTTGTGGATTGCTAGGGTTCACTGGTTCTCAGCCTTAGCTGCACAACCTGGGAGTGTCTAAAAATGATTTGAACCTCACTCCTAAAGATTCTGGTTTCCTTGGATGGAGGCGGGGCTCAAGTCTCAATATGTTTTTAAAACTTCTTGGGTGATTCTAATGTGTATCATACTGCTTTTCCAAGTGGATTAAAGAAACATATGCCTGTCCTTGTTCAGGCATTTAAAGGGGAGCCTTTCACGTTTATCTATTAGAAAGGGGACAAACTCCTCGCACTTTGGGAGGCTGAGACAGGAGGATTGCTTGAGCTCAGGAGTTTGAAACCACCTTAAGCAAGAGTAAGATTCTGTCTCTTCTATTTTTTTTTCTTTGAAACAGAGTCCACTTTGTTGCCCTTGATAGAGTGCTGTGGCGTCACAGCTCACAGCAACACCAAACTCTTGGGCTTAAGCAATTCTCTTGACTCAGCCTCCCAAGTAGCTGGGACTACAGGCGCCTGCCATAATGCCAGCTATTTTGTTGCAGTTGTCATTGTTGTTTAGCTGACGTTGGCCAGGTTCAAACCCTCAGGCCTTGGTATATGTGGCTGGCACCATAACCACAGTGCTATGGGCGCTGAGCCATGTCTCTTCCAAAAGAATAGAAAAAATTAGCCAGGCTTGGTGGCACATGTCTGTAGTCCCAGCTCCTTGGGAGGTTGAGGGGAGGATCACTTGAGCCCAGGACTTTGAGGTTGCAGTGAGCTATGATTACACTACTGCACCCTAACCTGGGTGACAGAGAGAGACCCTGTCTCAAAAAAAAAAAAAAAATCTGTCTTTTAAAGGTAAAGCAGTTGTTTTAGTTTGTGGTCCATGAAACAAGTGCATCAGAATCACCTGATTATTTGAAAATGTGCAGCTTCCCAGGCCGATGATTAATTTTCATTATTTTGCTATAATGTAAAAATATGGTATGGTTCAAGAATCTGCATTTGAAACAAGATTATCAAGTAATTCTTAAATATAGTAAAATTTGAAAACCACTGAGTGTGAGTGACAGTCAGTTTATGCAATAACCCTGGAACACAACCTTAAGTGTTTCTCAGTCCTTCCTAAATGTTGAGGGAGGTTACATATAAGAATTGGAGCTTATACAACTTTGGGGAAAGGTCATAAACTTCGTTTTGGTGCTTTTAATATGTTTCCATATTCTCCTTTCTCTGTGGGCCAGATGTTTTCAAGGGACTGGATTCTGCAGGCACTCTGGTGCTGTTGGTGTGGCCCTGCTTCTCTTGGGTCATAAGTAGTGTGAGCACTGTTGCAACCCCGGACCAGAAGAGCTCACGCTGACTCATGCCAACTATTATAATAGTTGAGCAAACCATTGTCAGCTGTGGGTTTTTTGTGCTGCCTTCCTTCCAAGTGTCTCCTACCCTTTCCTGGCACACACTGTGCGTACTATAGCAGAGAAGAAGCCCTGTGTGCTGGGCTCTGGGTTGCAGCCCTTTCGTTGAGGAGCCATTGCTCTCTGATGCTCCACTGTTCCATTGATTAAGGCGAAAGGAGTGAAAGATAGACAAGACCCAAACTCATGAGGCTCCAGCAAAGAGGTCTAAGGTGAGGATTCCTGGGGCTGCTATCTGGCCTGTGCTCATGTAGACAGAGGCAGACAAGAGAAGCAGCTTAGTATTGTGGAAAGAACTTCAAGGTAGAATCAAGAAACCAGGGTTTAATTTTAGCTCTGATCCAACTTCCTCAATGATTTTGAAGTCACATAAATCATCTGAGCCTCCCTCTCCCTATCTGTAATGGGAGACCATCAGACCAAAGGTAGTGTCAAAGGCCCTTCCAAGTCTAAACCCTCTTAAGACTTAAGATCTGCTACCTTCTGGTAGGTTTTTCTTAAAGGTCTGCCAGAGGATAATCTTTGGATAACATAAACTGGATATCACTTTCTAGGTCCTACTGAACAAACCTTAAGAACTAAAATTCCTCAGAAACGGGTGTTACTTATCATTCTTGTAATACTGTGATAGTTTATACACGTCTGTTTAGCTTGACCCTGAAGGCCTGAAGTATCTCAGTACTTGCATTCAGTGTTGGCTTGAAAAGAAATTCATCACTGCATTAGCAAACATGGTGCCGGACAGGGTCTTTCAGATCTTACACATCTGGTTGTTTAGGGCTAGCCTCTGAAGAGGGGCACATAAGGGAGGCAGACACAGACGGAGTAGTGACTTTATCTTCTTCCCTTTCTTCTTTCTCATATCTTTGAGAGCTTTCTTCAGGTTCCTTCTTTTAGGAAACAGATTGTGCAAAATTACAGTCTGTTTCTGTGTATCTTTAAAAAATCACATAACTGGCCTTCTGCCCACCTTGTCATGGTAACTTTTCTATGATTAACTCATTATTTTGCCACAGCGTCAAAAGCATCTGGTGGTATCAGCAATTTGAGGAATAAACTTTGGCTTTTAAATTTAATGTCTGCTTTCAAAAGAGTTCTGATTTCTGGAAGCTATTCTTAGGACTGAACTATAGAAAATAGTAATCCAGATACCTATCGTCATAGCAATGTATTTCCACTGAATGTTACAGTGTACATTTCAAAACACTTTATGTAGATTATCCCAGTTGATCTACATAACTTACTTGTGAGAGTAGCAGATGTAAAGCCATTTTCTATACGGAAGTAAGCAAAATGAAGTGACTTAGCCATCATACATTGGTGGTGAAATTGGCCCTAGGATCTACATTCTTCTGTTTGCAGCTCCACACTCCTTTTGAGCGTACCCAATGTTACTTCCCTAGCAAGAAAGCAACATGGTGTGTTGTGCTACAGAATGTTCCTTCTGGCTTGTGGTTTTTTTTTTTTTTTTTTGGCTGGGGCTGGGTTTGAACCCGCCACCTCTGGTATATGGGGCCGGCATCCTACTCCTTTGAGCTTCAGGCGCCGCCCTATAGCTTATGTTTTTAATGCAGTCCTGAGAAAGGCCAGCCAGCCCTAGGCTGCTTCACCATGGTATCTGAACCCAGGAAAGACGAGAACAGCACTAAAAACACATGAAACGATTAAGAAGCATCTTCTCCAGGTGACCTGTAAAGCGAATTTGGCTTCCTGTGTCTGCTGCATCAGGGCCACTAAATGGCAGCTTCTGGTTTGAAGACAGATTTTTGCCCCTTGCTCTCACAGGTTAGCTTTTCTGAAGGAGGTTGAGCTGGGGTGCCCCTGGCTACTTAAACAGAGGCAATGCTTCATTCAAGAGGACCTTATACCAGCAGTTCTCAGAGTCACCTTTGTGAGTTTTAACCTTTTCTTTGCCACAGCTCAAATGAAAGAATCACATCATGGATAGTGGATGTAGGAATGAAGCAGGGTTAGATGCACTCTCCAGGAGCCCTTCCTCAACCTCCTCCTCCTTTCCTTTGGGAGTCTCCAGGATTGTGGTTTCTAGTATGTAGTAGATATTTCTGGTGTGAATTACACAGGACACCTCAGTTGTTTCTTCAAAAATAATATCATTCCTCATTTTAATTTTCCTGAGCTTGCTTTCATTTATAAGGGAGAATTGGGTGGGTTTGTAAGTTGCTACAACGTTGTCTTTAAAAATTATTTGTGGATAGGTAATGGCCTTTTCTTCCTAGAGGCATCTTTCCCACTCCCAGCTTTGACTCAGAGCACATGAACAGCGGTCTTGAAGTTGTCATCTTCATCCATGGATACCAACATCCTCTCTCCCTGTAGGGGTTCATACTCTGCTCACAACTCATCTCAGTACCATCCTTGCAGAGAGCCACAGTGTGGTACAAGATGCCATCCAGTTCACTGTGGACCAGGTCTTGGAGCAGCATCACCAGGCTGCCAAGGTATGAGAAATTCACAGCTTCCTTTCTCCTGTTAAGAAAAAGACGGTAAGTGTGTTTAGCAGGCAGGGCCAAGAGCCCTTCCTTCCCAAGGCCCTTCCTTCCCTTTTCTGTCACTTGGATGAACTTGTAATACTTCATGTAGCCTATGAACTCAAGCTTGAAGCTAGGTGGTCACTACAATCAGCTTGCTTAGTTTTACCTCCTAGTAGGTGAGTTTGAATTAATAGGGAGATAGATACTAGTGAAAAATGACTGATAATGCACTTCTCCCTACCCATGTATCTCTCCTTCACACTTCTGGAACTACTGATTTTTCCTTCATTTTTCTAATTAATTAATTATTGATTTATTTTATTTTTTGAGACAAGTCTCACTGTTGCCCTAGGTAGAATGCTGTGGCATCATAGCTCAAGTGATCAATGAGAGCCAAGGTGTCCCCATCCCCTTGTTTTTATTCTTTATCCACGTGCCACTCTCTGTTGCCTAGTTGACTGCTCAGCAGAGCAGCTCCTTGTGGCTGTGAAGAGCCATGGAACATCTTGGGAGATGAGCCAGGAGCCCCAGCAATGCTGATGGAGAAGTGATGGGGCCATTGGTGGGATTCAGTGCCACCAGCAATCCGTTCAAGTGGAACCAGTGCCTTTCTGGAGCCTTGTCTCCAGTGATCAGTGCCAGGAGCTTCATATCAAGGAGAGGCTTCTCTCCTTCAAACTACTATTTTTAATATTTGTCGGGCAGGAAGGAAACAGGCCTTTTTAGACACCTATCATATGTGCCTTCCACACAGATAATTATTATCTCCACTCAACAACTGAGTCATCTCGGCCTCCCGAGTAGCTGGGACTACAGGTGACTGCCATAGCACCGCACTAGTTTTACTCTTCTTTTTCTTTTTTATTTGAGACAGAGTTTCACTATGTTGCCCTTGGTAGAGTGCTATGGCGTCACAGCTCACAGCAACCTCAAACTCCTGGGCTTAAGCGATTCTCTTGCCTCTGCCTGCCAGTAGCTGGGACTACAGGTGCCTGTCACAACCCCTGGCTATTTTCTGTTGCAGTTATCATTGTTGGTTAGCTGGCCTGGGCCAGGCTTGAGCCTGCCAGCCTTGGTGTATGTGACTGGCGCCATAACCACTGAGGTATGGGCACTGAGCCAGTTTTGCTTTTTTAGTAGAGATAAGGTCTCACTCTTGCTCAGGCTGGTCTTGAATGCCTGAGCTCAAGCAGTCCACTTACCTCAGCCTCTATCCACCTCGGCCTCCCAGAGTGCTGGGATTAGAGGTGTGAGCCACTGTGCCAGCTAACTTTCATTAGGACTTTTTTTTTTTTTTTTTTTGAGACAGAGTTTTACTATGTCACCCTCAATAGAGTGCTATGACATCACAGCTTGCAGCAACCTCAAACTCTTGGGCTTAAGCGATTCTCTTGCTTCAGCCTCCCAAGTAGCCAGAACTATAGGCACCCTCCACAACACCTGGCTATTTTTTTTGTTGCAGTCGTCATTGTTGTTTAGCTGGCCTGGGCTGGGTTTGAACCCACCGGGCTCGGTGTATGTGACTGGCGGTGTAACCACTGTGCTATAGGAGCCCAGCCAAAAACGACATTTTAAAAATTTGTTTTAGGGGCCTGGCCTGGTGACTCATGTCTATAATCCTAGCACTCTGGGAGGCTCAGGTGGGTAGATTGCTTGAGCTCGGGTATTCCAGACTAGCCTGAGCAAGAGCCAGACCCCATCTCTAAAAAATAGCTGGGCATGATGACAGGCACCTGTAGTCCCAGTTATTTGGGAGGCTGAGGCAAGAGAATCGCTTGAGCCCAAGAATTTGAGGTTGCTGTGAGCTATAGTGATGCCATAGCACTCTACCCAGGGCAACAGAGTGAGACTCTGTCTCAAAAAATAAAGCAGGCTGGGCATGGTGGCTCACGCCTGTAATCCTAGCATGCTGGGAGGCCTAGGCAGGTGGATTGCTTGAGCTCACAAGTTCAAGATCAGCCTGAGCCAGAGTGAGACCCCATCTCTAAGAAAATAGTAGGGCATTGTGGCAGGTGTCTGTAGTTTCAACTACTTGGGAGGCTGAGGCAAGAGGATCACTTGAGCCCAAGAGTTTGAGGTTGCTGTGAGCTGTGATGCCGTGATGCTCTACTGAGGGTGAGAAAGTGAGACCGTCTCAAAAAAAAAAAAAAAGAAATAATATAAAAATAAATAAATAAAATTCGTTTTGATTCCTAAGCGTCATGATGTAAAGATGTGTCATGATCTCAGTAAGTACTATTGATGGAGGGGAAGAATTATTGAAACTATGCTTGGACTAAAAACTTTGGCCCCTTTGGGGATCTTTGCACCAGGAGCCTGATACTAATGCTGCCCCCCTTGCATGTTATGTGTCCAGGCTCATCAGAAACTGCAGGCCTCACTTTGGGTGGCTGTGAATTCCATCGTGAGTGTGGTGACTGGAAGCACATGCAGCAGCTTCCGAGCAGTGTGTCTCCAGGCCTTTCAGGTTAGTAGGGGACCGGGAAACATTATTGTATTTTCTGTGATCCTACACAGTGCCAGGCCTAAATGTTTTAAGAATTGTTAAAACTTGTTAAGCCAAGCACAGTGGCTCATGCCTATAATCCTAACACTCTGGGCGGCTGAGGCAGGTGGATCCCTTGAGATCAGGAGTTTGAGACCAACCTGAGCAAGAATGAGATCCCGTCTCTACTCAAAATAGAAAAACTAGTTGGGCATTGTGGTGGGCACCTATAGTCTCAGCTACCTGGGAGACTGAGGCAAGAGAATCACTTGAGCCTGAGAGTTTAAGGTTGCTGTGACCTATGACACACCACAGCACTCTACCCAGGGTAACAAAGTGAGATTCTGTTTCAAAAAAATTTATTGCGTGAATAGTAGTGTGTATACTATTTTATAAATAAGAAAACAAGTTGTTGAGATAATTGCTTCCTTGAGGACACATAGCTAGTTAAGAGGAGAGCTAGTGATTTCCATTTCCTTGTTGGAATGCTGTGCTACTTTATGGTGATAGAATACATTGGAATAACTAAGCAATCTTAAGGGTTACATGTGTATGATGGTATAGAATGGTGTAAAGAGTTTTGGAATCAAAGACTTAGGCTCACTCATTTACTTACTATCTATGTGGATGTATGCCTGTATTCAACTTCTCTAAGCCTAACCTACAAACTGGAAAAAATAACAGAACCTCACAGCATTATTATGAGAAAGACTAAATGTGTGCTATCGTCTGAATGTCTTTATCTCTTCAAAATTCATATGTTGAAATTCATACCCCCAGGGTGATGGTATTAGGAGGTGTGGGGCCTTTGGGAGATGATTAGGTCATTAGGTTCACCCTCATACAGAGGAGACCCAAGGGAGATCCTTGCCTCTGTGCCATGTGAGACACAGGGAGAAGTGGGCAGTCTGCCACCTGGAAGAGGGCCCTCACCAGGGTACAAACATGCTGGCTGCTTCATCCAGACTTCCAGCCTCTAGGACTGTGAGAAATAAATGTCTATTGTTTATAGTCCCCCAAACCGTGGTAATTTGTTACAACAGCACAGGATTGAGACAGCATTGAAATGGGTTGCATATGGCAGGTCCTTCAGCAATGTTCATTTCTTTCCTTTCTTTTAGGAATATGTGCTGACCAACTGGTATTATCAGGGGGTAACACATCAGTTCCAAGTCTCTTGCTTCGGTTTGTTTTTTTCTTTCCTGTAAGATAGTACAACACACCTACAATTTGAAGTAATAATACATTTAATCACCATAATTAAAATGTTTTGCATATCTCAAATGTTATATAATTATAACTGAAGAATTCTAGTTTCTTATAAAATTGACATTTTTCCCTATTTCAACAGTCTTAGTTTGTTTCAGTTAACTACGAGGTCTGATGATTAAGTTCACAAATTTGTCCTAGAAAAGTGCTGGGACATATACCTTATTGCTAAATATCACTGTGGTCATTTTTTGAAGTATTCCCCTTGGGAAACTATGTACCAATGCTAGCACCTAGTCCACCCTTAAAAGCAATTTTGGAACTCTTTTTTTTCTGGAATGGCCATCATCGTATTACCCTTGATGTCCTGAATGTCATCAAAATGCCTGTCTTTCAATATTTCCTTTATCTTTGGGTAAAGAAAAAAGTCAGTGGGGCTTGATCAGGTGAGTAGAGAGGTTGTTCCAAAACAGTTGTTTACTGGCTAAAAACTCCCTCACAGACAGTGCAGTGTGAGCTGGTGTATTGCTGTGATGCAAGAGCCATAAGTTTGGCAGAAAGTTCAGGTTGTTTTCGTCACACAGCCTTTCCAGCACTCTCCAAATAATAAACTTGGTTAACTGTCCAGTTGGTACAATAACATAATGAACAATCCCTCTGATGCAAAAAAAGTCAGCTACATATTTTGACTCTGGATTTAGACTGAGGGAAGTTTTTTTTTTGGTTGTGGAGAATTGGCTGCCTTTCATTATGCACTTTGGCACTTTGTTTCAGGGTTGTATTGGTCCACCCATTTTTCATCACCAGTGATAACATGGCCCCAAACATTGTCTTGCCTCTCCAAAGGTCTTGGCAAACTTTGACTCTCCTTTGCTTTTGTCCATCTGTGAGCTCCTTTAGAACACACCTTTTTCACATCAAGATTTCCAGTTAAGATTTTCTGATTTCTCTATTGATGTTTACTTGGTCTGCTATGCCTCTCACAGTCAGCTGATGATTTTGACATACAATTTGATGAATTTTTGCAATATTTTCATCAGTTCTACTCATTACTGGCTACCCTGACCTCTCTTCATCAGTGATGCTTTATCTTCCCTCAGAAAATGTTAAATCCATTTGTACACTGCAATTTTCTTCATGGCATCATTGATAAACTTGGACTAACAAGTCCCTGATTTCATTTCCACTTTTGCCAAGTTTAACAAGAAATTTAATCTTTGCTTGTTGCTCTGATTCCACCTCTGACATCCTCTACATGGCACACAAAAACATGCAACAACAATAATGAATGCCACTCAGCAAGGTATCCCACACGCCCACATGAACACAACTGTGAAATACTGATACCAAGGTTATGCAACCTTACCAAGCTGTTGGTACAGTGCTTCCTACATATATGCATGGTGGCAAGTTTGTGAACTTAATTGTCAGACCTCATAATATTCCACTGTAGTGTTTTTATCTAATTTAATAAACCATTCCTAGGCTGGGTACGGTGGCTCACTCCTATAATCCTAGCACTCTGGGAGGCTGAGATGGGTTCTTGCTCTTGCTCAGGCTGGTCTTGAACCTGTGAGCTCAGGCAATCCCACACCTCTAAAAAATTGCCGGGCATTGTGGCGGGCACCTGTAGTCCCAGCGATTTGGGAGGCTAAGGCAAGAGGATCACTTGAGCCCAAAGTTTGGGGTTGCTATGAGCTATGATGCCGCAGCACTCTACCAAGGGTGACAAAAAAAACCATTCCAGGCCACATACACCTAGGCTGGCAGGTTTGAACCAGGCCTGGGCCAGCTAAATAACAATGACAACTGCAACAAAAAATAGCCAGGCGTTATGGCAGGTGCCTATAGTCCCAGCCACTTGGGAGGCTGAGGCAAGAGAATCACTTAAGCCTAAGAGTTGGAGGTTGCTGTGAGCTGTGATGCCATGTTACTCTGCTGAGGGCAACATAGTGAGACTCTGTCTCAAAAACAAAACAAAAACAAACATTCTTTTGTTAGGCATTTAAGTTGTTTACAAGTCTTTTTGTTGATATAAATAGTGAATAGTGATTTGGTAATACCTTTATATGATATGTTGCTTCTTTTATTTATTTATTCTAGGACATTTATTTCCTAGAATAAATTTCTATAGGTGGAGTTACTGATCGAAGAGTATAACACCTTTACATGTTGGGGTCCCTTTGTGGTCACCACTTATTGGGGCCCGGGACTGGCCAGGTCTCTGGCCCCTGGCTTACTTAGGTTACAGACGTGGACCGCTAGGCTACCTTGCTGGGGGAACAATTACTCATAGGTGCCTGAGGGCTATTTGCTTTAGCAGAAGGGAGAGAGAGAGAAAGACAGTATTTGAGGGAGTAAAGCGGTCATAGTAAGAAGAATACATCTTAGCAGTCTTTAGCAGTCTTTCATAGAGAGATGCCATGCAGGCATTCTGCAGGTAGGAAAAGCGACAGAGTCAGTGAGCGGGTCCGTGACAGAATGTGCACCCACTGCCTTCTCCTCCTGCTTTTTATAGACACACTCTGGTGGTTCTTAATACCACAGGTGTAGAGACTGCCAATCACTGATACCCTGGTCTCAGCTCTCATGTTTGTTAAGAGAGCCAAAGCCCTCCCCCTGCCCTTATCACCAGGGTGTTACATTACCAAGCTATACAGGTGTTTCTTATAACTCTCACTCCTCCTTGCCATAAACTGTATTGGCTGCTACATTTATAAACTGGTACATTTTGTCACAGCTTCAACTTTGTGGGTCAAGTGGCTATCACAGGGTAGAGAGAATTCTGTATTGGGAATTTAAAGGTATGCATTACAGCCCTAACTTTTGTACTGAATAGATGTGAGATCTTGGGAGAATCACTTCTCTTTTTCGAATTTCCATTTTCTCATCCATAAAATTAGTGTGTTGCCTTAGGTGAGTACTCTGGTCCCCTTTGACTCTAATGTCAATTCTGTATTAAAAAGTAGAAGGCTATGGCCAATTCCCTCTGGGCACACACTGTGTTCTTTAGTCCTCTTCCCCCCTAAAGGCTTATCTGAGGAAAAGGTCTCCTGTCTGCCTCAGTTGTTCAGTGGGCGAGCAGCGGCAGGCATTGTGGCAGGCACCTGTAGTCCCATAATTTTCCATGAACAAATGGATTTCTGGGGTATTTATCTCCTACAGAAATAGGAGAACAAAGACCTTGCGTGAAGGATCTTGCTTAGGTCTTGCTTAGGGAAGACATATGGGAGCCACGACCACCTCACTCATGCCCTGTATCCCAGTCCCTCTCTCGTCCTCTCCTGCCTTCATAGAAACTAAGCAAACTCCTAACACCACAAGAGCAATACTCATGGTTTGCCTTCCCGTCCTCCTGGTCCTCTCCCTACGTAAACTGTGATGACTTCTCCCTTGCTTTCTAGTCCTGAAACTCAGCATCTTCTTTCTCTGGCTCATTTTAGGCAGCTGACACACAGGAGTTTGGGACCAAACTGCACAAAGCATTTCATGAGATTACCCAGCACCCATTTCTTTACCACTGCTCATGTGAGGTGGAGCAGGTAAGTGTAAAGTAGTAATTAAGTTGGTAGAAATCTTCCAATTCAGGGTGGGTAGGTGCCAGTGTTTTAGACTGTACGATCTGAGGCTAGCCTTTGAGCAAGGAAGCCTGTGTGTCAAAAAACTTTAGAGAATGTAGTATTAGACAGAGGTGGAGGGCATGGTTAAACATCACTTGAATTCCATTTTGTCACTCTGGTTGTTGGCATTATTGTGGAAGTTACTGAACCTTTCTAAGCCTCAGTTCCTTTATCAGTAAAATGATTGTTGTGAGGTTAGGCATAGTAGCTCATACCTGTAATTCTAGCACTTTAGGAGGCCAAGATAGGAAGATTGCCTAAGGCCAGGAGTTGGAGACCAGCCTGGACAACATAGCAAGACCCCATCAGTAAAAGAAAACTGTTAGGGTGGCACCTGTGGCTCAAAGGGGTAGAGCGCTGGCCCCATATGCCGGAGATGGCAAGTTCAAACCCAGCCCCAGCCAAAAACTGCAAAAAAAAAAAATTTTTTTTTTTAAACCATCTTGGCATAGTAGCATGCACTTGTAGTCCCAGTTACATGGGAGGCTGAGACAGGAGGATCATTTGAGCTCAGAAATTTGAGGTTGCAATGAGCCATGTTTGGACTATTGCACTTCAGCCTCGGCAACAGAGAAAGTACCTATCTTTTTTGTTTGTTTGTTTTAAACAAAGTCTCACTTTGTCACCCTCGGTAGAGTGCGATGGCATCATAGCTCACAGCAACCTCAAACTCTTAGGCTTAAGAGATTCTCTTGCCTCAGCCTCCTAAGTAGCTGGGACTACAGGCACCCACCACAACACCCAGCTATTTTTTTGTTGTAGTTGTCATTGTTGTCTGGCAGGCCCAGGCTGGATTCAAACCTGCCAGCTCCAGTGTATATGGCCAGCACCCTAACTGCTGAGCTGCAGGTGCTGAGGCAAGAGTCCCTATCTTTTTTTAAAAAAATGATTATTGTGAATTTTGAATAAGAGAATGTAGGTAAAGGACTAAGTACATAGCTACTAATTATAATGGGATGATATGGTGGGATTCTTATGTCTAGTTTTGACTAATCAGAAATACATTTTATTGGCTCGGCGCCAGCCACATACCCCTCAGCTGGTGGGTTCAAATCCAGCCCGGGCCCACCAAGCGACAATGATGGTTGCAACCAAAAAAATAGCCGGGCATTGTGGTGAGTGCCTGTAGTCCCAGTTACTTGGGAGGTGGAGGCAGGAGAATTGATTGAGCCTAAGAGTTGGAGGTTGCTGTGAGCTGTGATGCCACGGTACTCTACCTAGGGTGACAGCTTGCGGCTCTGTCTCAAAAAACTAAAATAAAATAAGAAATATATTTTATCTGTTTACTTTTTCGGATGCAGGAGATCTGGAGTTTCTCCTTTAAAAAAAAAATTTTTTTAGAGACAGAGTCTCACTCTGTTGCCCTCAGTAGAGTACTGTAGTGTTAGCTTACAGCAACCTCCAGCTGTTGGGCTTACGTGATTCTCTTGCCTCAGCCTCCTGAGTAGCTGGGACTACAGGCGCCCACCACAGCACCCAGCTATTTTTTTTTTTTGTTGTTGTTGTTGTTGTTGCAGTTTGGCCAGGACCGGGTTTGAACCCGCCACCCTCAGTATGTGGGGCTGACGCCCTACTCACTGAGCCACAGGCGCCACCCTAAAAAATTATTTTTATATTGGCTCAGTGCCTGTAGCTCAGCAGGTAGGGTGCCAGCCATTTACACTGGAGCTGGTGGGTTCAAATCCAGCCTGGGCCTGCCAAACAACAGTGACAACTACAACCAAAAAATAGCTGGGTTTTGTGGGGGGATCCTCTATTCCCAGCTATGTGGGAGGCTGAGGCAAGAGAATCGCTTAAGCCTAAGAGTTTGAGGTTGCTGTGAGCTGTGATGCCACTGCACTCTACCAAGGGTGACATAATGAGACTGTCTCAAAAAAAAAAATTACATTTATATCAACAAAGCAAAGGCAAATAGAGTTTAATTTGTTGGGTCTGTACTCTGAAGTATGTCAAATAGCTTTGGCTGGTCTTCTCTAATGAGTGGAGGGAAATCATAGCTAGGGAAAATAAGAGCTCAAATGATCCTAACTTGTATATCTTTTGTAGAGACAGGGTTTTGCTCAGGCTGGTCTCAAACTCCTGGCCTTTAGCATTATTACTATTTTCGATGCTCCATAATTTTTACTACAGTTTGGCCATTTTTGTGAAGGTAGGGATCTCAAGAACAATTTAAGGATCTTTCATAGAGAAATTACCATCGTGACTGATATGGAGAATATCTTTAGTGTTGGAAGACTCACATGGTAAACATAAAACTCCTACACTTACTCAGGAGTGTATATACACTCTGGAAAACAAAAAGGCATTAATAACAGCTATTTCTTTCTTTTTCTTTTTTTTTAGAGACAGAGTCTCATTTTGTCACCCTCGGTAAAGTGCCATAGTGTCACAGTTCACAGCAATCTCCAGTTATTGGGCTTAGGCGATTCTCTTGCCTCAGCCTCCTGAGTAACTGGGACTGTGGGTGCCCGCCACAGTGCCCAGCTATTTTTTGTTGCAATTTGGCTGGGGCCAGCTTCGAACCCACCACCCTCAGTATATGAGGCCAGCACCCTACTCACTGAGCCACAGGTGCCACCCTCGCTATAATAGCTATTTCTTTTCAGAAGATACGCAGATAACAGAAATGAACACTGAGGTACTAGAATAAGTTGAGGACACAGATGATGCAACTTAATCAGCATTCCCTTTGAGCCAGGGATTGAATTTATTACCAAAAAAGTGCTTTTAATGCGTAGTGTTGTATCTCTGCTGCCACATCAAAAAAATAGGCTTACCAAAGCAGATAAGGTACATAAATGTCAATTGTGTTGGAAGAGCAAAGTGGAAAGAGCAGAGAAACAACATATAAAACCTAATACAATTCTTTTTTTTTTTTTTTTTCTTAGAGATAGAGTCTCACTTTGTTGCTCTTGGTAGAGTGCTGTGGCGTCACAGCTCACAGCAACCTCCAGCTCTTGGGCTTAGGCAATTCTCTTGCCTCAACCTCCTGAGTAGCTGGGTTCACAGGCGCCCACCACAATGTCCAGCTATTTTTTTGTCGCAATTTGGCCAGGACTGGGTTTGAACCTGCCACCCTCAGTATGTGGGGCTGGTGCCCTACTCACTGAGCCACGGGTGCCCCCATAAATCTAATACAATTCTAATTGAATGAGCTGGAAAAATGGAACCTCCTTAAGATCCAGATTGCACTTGACTATCATTTTATTAATATAAGAGTTTTTTTTTTTTTTAATGGCAGCTTTTTAAATTTATTGACATTTCTGAGAGATATAATGTGAGAGAGATGCTAATTTTTATTTATTTATTTATTTATTTTTTAAGCAGTAACTCAACTTTTTTGCATCAAGCAGCCGATTA
Organism: Loris lydekkerianus; assembly: GCA_963574355.1. NCBI lineage: Eukaryota > Metazoa > Chordata > Mammalia > Primates > Lorisidae > Loris > Loris lydekkerianus. The sequence continues at coordinate 334 of CAUYPK010060611.1, read as the reverse complement.
TATAGATTGTGGGGAAGGGGCGGGGAAAGAAGGCGGGGGAAGAGGTGTGTGACAGGGTTGGGCCAATGGCATGGTACCACCTTGGCTCTATCTAGGTAGAGGCAGTTTCAGGCCAGGCCTTGCTGAGTCATTGCTACGCGGAAGTAGCTCAATGGATCTACTTCTAGTCAGGCTCCGGAAGTTGCACTAGACCTCAGGCACATGGCAGGGCCCAACAATTCCCTCTTTTGTTTTTTGTATGGCAGATAAACATAGCCCCTGTCTTAGGTTGCCTGCTCTTGCAGTTTCAGTCTTACCCGTCATGGGGATACAAACATCAATGGTTTGGTCCCTG